>JAHWFP010169399.1:0-16160 GCA_023313725.1 Lithobius niger
AGAGCAGTGACACGACGTAGTATTATTGTGTATAACTCTATCCTGGACCCTTAATGGGTTAGCTGCAAGGGGCACTGCAGAGAGAAACAGAAGGGCGTCATACTGAAGCCGATGCTGCTGTGAAGAGTGATTTCTTAGACCTAAAAAGCGCGATTTTTGTTGTTGGAGAAAACAACGTTATTTTAAGCCTATAACAGATCTGCTCTTCCGTTGTTTTTCCCTCCATTTTTATGTAGTGCACCTTGTAGTTATGCCCTCCAAAACCCATACTGGTGCCAATCTGGTGCCAATAGGGCGGCAAATATCACTGCTCTATAGCCTTGGCTTGAGAATCATTTTGCGCTTTCAGGCCGTTTAAACGCTACTGTTAGCGGATTAACGCGTTGAAAAAAAACTACAAAAGCGTAATTTTTATGTGGTAAGTGTTGCGCAAAAGTGAAAAGGGCCCCCACTCTATGACAGTTGACCGTATGGCGTTACATTACCTTGGAGTATAAAGTAGACGCATCCTTTATGCCACTCCTGGAATTACTAACCCAGGAGGAAATTACATTTTGTCTTTGACATCCGCCTGGCATGTAGACGGCTGGGTTTGTGAGTACACAAACAATAATCTGAGAAAGACTTGAAACTCAGACCGGAAATTACGTCATAACCGATAATACCATTCAGCACCCGACCTCTTCCAAACGTATCCGTATGAGGATGTTGTGGTGAATGGAACTAAGCAGGTGTGACGTCAGTTCAAGTCATAGTTCGAGTTCGAGTTCACATCAGCTGGAGGGAAATAAACTTTCTTCTTGCCTCCTCCAAGGTGTTGATAGCACTTTATTGGGATAACATAATAGCAACCTGCTAAACCAATGTGTTGGTAACACCCTGTTGGGAAAACGTAGCAGCAACCTGCTAAATCAACGTGTTGGTGCTCAATTATCGGGCCAAAGTATTAATTACGAGTTCCACCAATATGTTGGCCGTCCTTCAATGAGCCGGCATATTTCTTTTTTCACCTCCTCAATATGTTGGCGGTCCTTCTTTGGGCCAAGGTATATATTTATCTGTACTACCAACATGTTGGCAGTCCTTTGTGGTATTTCTTTTGCTGTTCCTTTAATATGTTGGCCATACTTCGTTGGACCAACGTATTTCTTTATCTGCTGTACCAGTAAGTTGGCCGTCCTTCGCTGAGCCAATCTATTTATTGGGCCAACGTATTTTTTTTTTAACACAACTAAAGTTTAGTGCTGGTTTAAATAATTATTCAATGTAAAATAAGATTGGTTAATCACAAGTAACGTTACTTTTGGTTAGGTTAGGTTAGGTTTTAAGATAGACTCGAGTGTATGACATTATTGGTCTTTTGTACTCGAATAAACACACAAACAAACAAACAAACAAACAACCAAACGTTACTTTGAATAGCTTTGATTGTTCATAATGTTAAGCAGTACATATGGACATGCCTCAAATTGTAATTTTCGTTTGGTGTAATCATAAAATCTTATTTCTGTGTTCTGTACTATTTACGTTTACATTTTCATAAAACTTGAAACTTATAAAATGTCTACGATGAAAACTTAAACTCTCTCAGCATTTTATACGCTGTCTAAGCGGGGGTCGACAACCCGCTGGTGTGGTTGAGAGGGTAACATCTTCAGCTCCAGATCGGTAGGTACCGGGTTCAATCCTGCGTGTAGGCATTGTCTGTTTTTTTTTTTTTTCAGAGAAATTGTTATTTAGTTGTTGATTGACAATGGTGCCCCAATGTTGGCATTATGGAGTCATACCAACCACTTCACACTTCGTTAGCCCAATGTGGTCTAATTACTGTCAGCAAGGTTGGGTGATAAAACACTGGCCCAACATTGCTACTGTACGTTGGCTCGGACATTAGCCAATGTGACAAAGTAATGTTGGGCCAACCGTTGGATGCTACCATTGGACCAATGTTTAAAAAGTTAGCGCTGTGATGTTGGCACAACATAGGAACACATATTTTGTCAACGTTGGGCCAATACGTTGGGTCGGCTATTGGCCGATGTGACAAAATAATGTTGGGCCAACCGATGGATGCCACCATTAGACAAACGTTAAAAAAGTTGGTGCTGTGACATTGGCACAACATAGGCACGCAAATATTGCCAACATAGGGCCAATACGTTGGCTCGGCTATTGGCCAATGTGACAAAATGATGTTGGGCCAACCGTTGGATGCTACCATTAGACCAACGTTTAAGAAGTTGGCGCTGTAACAGTGGCACAACATAGGCACACAAATATAGCCAACACAGGGCCAATACGTTGGCTTGGCCATTGGCCAATGTGACAAAATAATGATGGGCCAACCGTTGGATGCCAACATTGGACTGGTGTTAAATGTTGACGCTGTGATGTTGAGCCAA
The DNA here is from genome assembly GCA_023313725.1 of Lithobius niger. Classification (NCBI taxonomy): domain Eukaryota; kingdom Metazoa; phylum Arthropoda; class Chilopoda; order Lithobiomorpha; family Lithobiidae; genus Lithobius; species Lithobius niger. The sequence continues at coordinate 2,403 of JAHWFP010169399.1, forward strand.
CCATTGGCCAACTGATCAATGCTACTTGGGATAACCGGCAATAATCGTTTGTTTGCAAGAAAAGGGCAGTCCTACGTCGAGGGGGTAGAGAAATTTCCCCAAACCCCTGCGACAATGGACTGCCCCTTTTCGAGCAAACAAGCAGTTATCGCTGGCTAACCGCCCATTTTCAGGAGATGTATTTTAATGGTCAGATGTGATGTCAGGGTAACTTATCGGCTTATTTGAGTTTTTAAACATTCTTATTTATAAGTTTTATTCATGAATCATAATGAATTTATGAATTTTTACATACGACTGATATAAATTCATGAACGGAAACTTCCGGTTTAGAAACTTCCTGTCTGGGAAAGTCAGAGCTAAAAGAGAGAGAGAGATGCCCTTTTACCCAGTCCCAACTTTTGTGTTTAAGGTAAAACCAAATTTTTTTTAGCTTTAATAGTTTAAATAAGATTAGAGTATAAAATCGTTAGAGTCGTTGATTTTTAAGGGTATTTCAAAATGTCAGAAATAACCCCCAAACCCGCCGCCCCCCCCCCCCCCCCCCAAATTCTTGCCTATCGACGAAAAGAAGGCTGTTTGATACACAAGTCATTCTTTGCAGTACAGGTCGAATCAGCCATGGAACCTCCTAAAGGCCTGATATTTCAAACCGCTCCGCCTGTAATAGGCTAAATGCCTGTTTCCTAGTTTTATGCTGTAAGACATACAAGTTTAATAAAATACAAGTTGCTGCATTATTCATTCATGCACCACAGGAAAAATTCTGGAATTACGTGGGACTATTTTCTACGGCGTATAGAAGCAAATAAGCAATGAGCTGGCGTTCATTCGTGTCAGCCTGTGTTGTCAATTTATGGAAGAGTGGGAAATTCGTTAGGGGTCGTCGAAGGTTTCAGGAGAAAATAAGTGAAAAAAGGAGTTTTTGGCGTAAAAAAATTAGAAACAGCCTAAGGTAATGAACCAAATTGTCACTAAATTTTTCGTTGAGGCAAAGTATGCATATTTATAAATTCTTAAATGATAAATCGCAGGTCCAATTCATTTTGTTTTCCAAAAGCTGATAATGAAGTTGAACGAGAATAAGATCAATTAAAAAAAAAAAGTAGGGACAGCAATTCCGCAAATGGGGAAAAAAATAGGGAAAAAAAATGTTTCCAAAAAATTAGTATGTGAGGAAAAAGTTAGTTATGCTGGAGTACGGGACTACGTTTGGGCGGAAATGTGAGTGAGTTGGTTTGGTTAATGCATGGTAGAACAGTGAAGCTATGAAACAGTAATTAAACAGAAGTTTGCCAAAGATGTTTTACTATAGTTCAGGATAATTTGATGTCGTAGCTCGCCTGCCTTGATGTAACCCTGCTTAATTACAGATGTGATGGGATGGGATGAATTATAGTGAGAATATTGGGGGCATGATGACTTAAGTTGGGGCAAAGGGAAGGAGAAATAGGGAGGACAATTTCTAGTTAGGCAATCGAAATTAGGACTTACTCTTGGCTTGGTTGGATTGGAATGGGAGGAGTGCTATTGGGCAATTGTTGCCCTAAAACACCATGGTTACATTGTTGGCATAGCAACCTTCGAGCTTACAATGTTTATGAATTGATTTACAATACTTTTACATTGTTATTGCCCAAGATTGTTACAAGATAACACAGTAAATTCAGGGCAACAGTGAGTTGCTTGGAGAGAAAGGCAAACTGAAGAGAGAGGTCAAGCAGGCGAGGTCCATGGAGTTAAAGCAGCATTCACTGCCATAATTAGTACGTCCAGAGTTCCTGACGATCACCTAGCAGTCCTGCCGGATCTGTCCCTACAGAATCTCTACGACTCCAGTTCCTGCAGGGTCTACGGACGTTGGGCAAGGTAGCCTGATGGTTATAACTCGTGTTGATGAGGGCCGTGGTTCGGGGCAACCCCAGGTACTCTTGGCATTTATGGGTGGTTAAGGATCCTGTGATTTCTCGTCCTCACATAGATTGTGGCGTGTAAATAATCCTACCCACTTTTCGATGGGCATTACCTAGCGAAATTGTCCCGCTCGCTTTCTTGCGCCATGGCTTCGGCTGGGAACGCGACAAACCGCCAACCTACGTCATTAAAAATGTATCATGTGAGTGCGTGCGTGCGTGTCCCTCTACTCCTCTTGAACCAAGGCAGCTACAAACATGGGAGTACGACCAAATGAAAGATAATTAAACTGCGTTTCCGTTATGCCTATTTTTGTCGCTGTAACTTGATTTTACGACCCTCAAATACCCGAAAAAACCTGCAAAAACAACGTCAAAAGTTGTTTTTTTTTTACCCTCATGACGTCACAGTTTGTTCATGAGAAGTTTAAGCTGCCTGAACCAACTTATCCCGATAAAACTATGACGGCATGAGCAATCATGAAATGCAGGCGTGCTTAGGAATGTGATGAACGAACTGTGAGCAATAATTACAACTAGTTTGCGTCGAAATAATCAGCACATGATTTTGTGATGCTCTTGGAATCAAATTACAGGAAGCATGGATCGACGCCAATGGAGTGAGTAAAGCGAACGAACAGTAAGTGTGGATCCACACTGTAAAATTCCTCTGCCTTACAAGTGTGAGGTACTGGTGTGATGCTTCTAATATTACCGGCATGAATGACTAAAAAGACAATATGGGTAGGGGTCGTCACCTCCCGTTGTAGTGACTCATCCTGCCTCAGCTCCTGTTAACGTCAATATTGGACGAACTGATGCTGGGACTGATGACTCAGAATCTTGATTCCCTTGAGCTGAGCCTGGATGACGATCTTACGTGTGCCCTGCTTCTATTATTGAAACTCAACTCACTGTATTGTTGTGCATTCCGTACTCAAATCAATTGTTAAGCATCCGCTTTGCCTTGCCAACATATTGTTAATTTTAAGTAAAGATAATATTTTCATTCCAAGCTTCCATTCGATCCCAAATCTCCCGTAAGTAATCTTTGGCTTATCAATTAGAAATTTGTTCCTTTTCCTTCCCAATTTCCCCAGTCCACCACATTTAAGCCATCATGTCCCTGTTAGTGATTATATTTTAGCCATCACATTATCATTAATTAAAAACTGTTTGGTTAAGTCGTGGCAGGCGAGGCTATGTGTAAAATCCAGCATTAATGAACCATCAAATATTAAACCCAGCCAAATCTCTTCAAGATTTCAGGACTGGTATTTCATTTTTATTTTCAACCACATTTCCATGTTTTCAAGGAGTCGCACGAACCCCGAATTACTTAATCTGTCGGTAACATGCTAAGACTATGTATGTTTTTTTTTTTCGATTTTTAAGCGATGTCAGGCCCAATAAACATATTCCATTCCATTACTTATAATGCAAGATTAATTCCACGTTTGGCTTGTTGGTCTTTGTCGACATGAAATTTTCACACATGCTCACTAGTAAAGATCTACGTTCATCAGGTGAAGGGTGCCAAACTTGTTGGTGAAGTGGTAAAATAAAATCGGTGGTCCAATGATGGGATACCTACTTGTTGGCTGCCAGTAATAAGCTCTGCAGCTAGCCGGCCATGTGATTGCCCCGATACGCACACCAACATTGCGCCAACAATGGGCCAACATGGTAAAACCATTGCCAAAGCGTCGCCAACGTTGGCCCAATCATCTAATGATACTTGGGTAAGTACTTGAACCCACTTCCGCACAAATGCGAATATTGCGCACCTTTTAAAACTTAAACGTCACGTTTTACAAAATACAGTGGAATGATGTTTGCTGATGCGTTTAAATTTCTGCTGGCCCAGCGTTAATCTTTGTCCATTATTTACCACACTAGAAGCCAACCATCGTCAAGGACGTGGGAAAGTTCTCATGATACTCTGAAATACAAGCACCATTAATTAATTGGTGGTGCTTGAGATGTTTACTTAAAAATCCCTTGTGACAGGGATTGCGGAACCACAAGAGCATCTAAAGCCAAAAGGGATTTAATTTTTGGGAAATTATTACTTAATAATAATAGTAAAACACTTTTCCACACTGAACATGGATGGTGGACGGAAGGGGTGTGAGCCGCTGACACCGCACCAATGTTACAAAAATGGAAAAGAGACGTGTCCAAAGTGAACATGGTTAAGTTGACCTTTTCAGGAATTTAGTAAGCGACTCGGTTAAAAGCTTTCGACGGAAACCAGACTTAGTTTCTATACACACCGTTGCAGAACTAAGGACATTCCAAATTTGGGACGACCCGAACCGAGAAAAAAAGTTTTTCCTATTATTGGCATAAATGTTGTGAAGTTTGGCATATCTTGTTCTCTTTGTTTGGGTTTTAGGTATGTATCCAGGTTTAGAGCGGGCGCATGATTCTGGATCATAGGGCCAATAAACATATTCCATTCCATTCCTTATAATTCAAGATTATACTCCCACGTTTGGCTCGCTGGTCTTTATCGACATGAAATTCTCACACATGCTCACTATAGTAAAGATCTACGTGAAAGCTCGCAACAAACATCTATGCCAAAAGCTCACAACACTTCCCTTGGGCACCTAAAGAAGATAAATCAACAAAACAAAGAATGATGAGCCCTCATAAAACCTTCCGCAACCTCCTCCAGTTTTATGTAAATGTACACTGGAAGAGGCGGAAGGTTCTACAAGGACTGATCATTCATTGTTTTGTTGATGTGTGTTGTTTAGGTGCCCAAGGGATGCAATAATTTCCCAAAAATTAAATTCCGTTTGGGTTTAGATGCTCTTGTGGTTCCTCAATTCCTCACGGGAGGGGTTTTGAAGTAAATACTCATCTCATTTTTTCTCGAAGACCTTTGAATATACCTACGACGTTCTGCTCCTCTCGAATGTTTCTCCCTCCACCCCTGTAACGAATCCCCCCCCCCCCCCCCGCCAATGTCTCCCCAACACCGTAACATTAGCAGTTTATTTAATCACTTTCAATATAATAAACTCATGACGATAATCATATAGCTAATCATTTGGCATGATCTTTAAAAAAATGGCAGACTTTACGGATGCAAGTGATTCATGTCCATTCATCTATATACATATATATATATTACAAACAAAAACGTCAAGTGTGCCGTAAAAAAGGGGGATATATGATTGAATTTTCACTTGTTAAAATGAACACGGATAAAAATTGATGAATTTTATTTGAAATAACAAAATGTACAATTAAAAAAATTCCATCTGTTTAGGTGGTGTTGTAACCAAGTTACCATCTTTGATTGCCAAGGGTCTTCCGTCCTTTCTACCCCTAGCCGTGTATGGTATTTCGCTTAGGAGCAGACTTAATGATGAGAGATTGTTATTTTAACGTTGTTGGGTTGTGGTTGTTTATTTGGTTGTTAGGATCAGGATTAAACAAACGAAGCTTCAACAATCAGCAAGAGGGCGAGCGGGCTCATTCTTCCCACGGTAGCAAAGAAAAAGGGCGAGCGACCGACAATGAAACGGATATGCGCTCCAACAATTAGAAACAAACACTATTGCTTCAATAATTCTGACTGTTAGAGCAGTGGGAATCAGCTAGACCGGCGTAACATACAACTATCTAGACACACGCTAGTGTGTCGCGCCAAGTTAGGCAACAAACATCACATAAAACATCACATCAATTCAATTGTCGAGGTTGTAAACCATTGTAGCGCGACGCCATTACGTCAGTGTCTTGTATCTTGAAGCATAGTTGGACACATTTCAGGTACTTGGGGAAAAATAATAATGCGGTACAAAAGCTTAAATTGTGTGTGGAAATCAAGAGCAATGACCCACCTGACAAAAATTAACTCGTGTTTGAATGTCAGCTATGCTGCTTTCAATGCAAAATCTGCCCCTCAATAACGTTGAAAATGTGTTACTAACTAGCTAGTAGCTAGTCCGCTCATCCCCATGTTAAATCCCGTAGGGTGATTATTCATCGATTCCGAGATAACGGGAAGGATTCCAGCTATGAAATTGGACGAATGAGTGCACTACAATACGAACTGCGTACCTTTTATGGTTTGGAGCCGGGGGGCGTAACAGGGATGGCGTGGGAGGGCGCCTAAGTACGAAAATATTGTTATAACCATTGTTAGTATTGTCGGCATAGTCTCTTATTGGACGACCAAAGTTCGGACAATGAGAACGTGTATACTGATGTACGTGCCGAGGCACACACTAGTGTATCACAATAAATCTAAACAACGTTGCAAACAAATTGTATTCACGTCCAATTAACGAAAAATAAACCAAGTGTGAAAACAAAGCAAAATAAACAAATCCAAAAACTGGTAAGGAGGCCACCAAGTTGAGAGTGGTTCGGCCCTTCAAAGGAGTGATATCAACACACCAAAACTAACTAAATACAACAAATTACAACAAAATTAAAACCAAACCAAAAACCAATAAAGAGGTGATTAAGTTGAGAATTTCCCTGATCGAAATTTGCTCACTTGATCGTGTACTAAATTCGCCCAATCACAACCGACTTACAGTGATAATCACGCAGTAGCTTTCAAAAGCTACTGCGTGATTGTCACTGTAAGTCGATGTTGATTGGCTAAATTTAAAACTAAATCAGTTAGGCAATATCCTGCAGCTTTCATTGGTTGACGCAGCGTAATGCTAAACCGTGCAAACCATGGCGAGCGCCTTCAGAAGTTGATACGCTTTTGGCAGTCACTCGCTTCAAACGTTACGCAGTTGATACGTTACGATACGTTTGTTGAATTCATTTCAAATAAAAGTATGTATTTTCCTACCAAAAACAATCCGGAAGGCCTTTCTCTCGAAATACTCACTGTGTCGTTCGTTTCCATAACCTAGCAACGCCTGCAGCTACACGTAGAATCCGGCGGCGAAGCTCGTCGTTAGCCGGACTGCGTCGTTAGGCCTAACGTTAACGTAACTTAGCAACAAATTCGCAGCACCGTTTTCAAATTTATTATGCTCCACTACAGTACGTATTTGATTGTTTTTTTTTTATTTACTCTTGAAATTTTAGAAAAAAATGAAATTATATACTGCATTTATTAATTTAATATTACGGAATTGTTTAAAGTAAAAATTTTGGAGGTGCGCGCCAATGAAAAATTCTTCAGCGGCGGCGAATATCAATTTTATTCCTGGCGGCCGTATAGTGCCAATCGGCGCGCCGATATTTGGACGGCAGCGCGACTTTTATAACAATTTTTAAATGTTGCATACGAAATTTAGAGTGCTGAATACTGAAATATGACGTGAAATTCTCTAACTAAATACCCCGCGAGCTATTGGAAATTATCAAATTTTTTTCAACACTCGTGTTTTGGCCCATTAAACTCACTCGTGCTATTTATTGGCGGATAATTTCCCGAGTGCTAAATTAATGTCTGCCTAAATAGCACTCGTGAGTTTATAGGGGCCAAAACACTCGAGTTGAAAAAAAATTATCTGATAATTTCCTTAGCTCTTGGGATATTACGTTTGACAACGGTTCGGCCTATAGGCAAAAGGTAGTGGCAAATTGTTGAAAACCAATTTCTTGTTGACGTGGCACTTTATTCATCTGCACATAAATTTGGAATCTAGCCTTTACTATACTTTGTTCCACATTATGTTTTCAGAAAACTGACTGTATGACGCCACGTTTTTTTCCACTACGAGTGCAAAAAAATCCGTAAACATCCCATTCGTAAACTCTGACAGTAACTTTGTTGAGTCTACAAGTATCATATCGAAATGTTTTTCGATAACATAACATAACATTAACATAATGTGGAACAAACTATAGTCAAGGCTTGTCTGCAGTCCAAAAATTGTGAACTCAAACTCGAGATACAGAGAGGGGCCAAACAGACAACTTCTTGTTCTTGGTCTTGTTCTGGGGATGTACCTTTCGTCTGTCCTCTCTACAGGTCAAACCATTTGTCCTATGAAGCTGGTTCTTAGGTCATTTAACAGGTATTGCTCTGTAGATGTGCCCTTTCCATAAGGCATTTTCTAATTGGTCAAGTGGTTCAGAGGTTATGGAGCTCTAAACGACTAGATTGATTATTTTACATTGTTTTAAACATTGTTATTATGCAACAATGCCAATTAGCAAACGCCAGCTGCAAGACTGAAGATTTAAGGATATGTTTTGTATTATTAACACTGGCGATAGAGTCAGCATAGGGTCTCTGTGTTAAAATTTCAATTTGGACCGTCAACTGCACTGTTTTACGGTTTAGCTGCAATTCTAAAAGTAACACGAATTAATAAACAAAAACAGAACGTTAAATGTTTAGAGTAAGGGTCTAAAAGTCAAAACCTAGAAGGAACACGGACAAGCTTTGACAGTTAGGGTCTAGGTGTAAAATTTAGTAAGAGGCTGGTAAGCATTAGACCCTTACTACCCGGTGGTCAGAAATAAATACATTTTGACGAAAAACTGGAAATCCTCCTACAATGACCCATGTGATGATCCAGTGGTTGGTATACGTTTGCTGCTTTGCTTTATGTTGAAAATTATTTGTCCATTTAGTAACATGGCAGGGTATTCGCATCAGAGAGCATTACTGGTTATCCTTTACCGTAAATTTACGAAATATAATAAAAAATTCTAAAGCATCAAAAGACAAAATGCCGAAATTCACAAGAAAATTGTGTTCCTAATGTTCCATAACAATATTCTAAGAACAAAGAAACCTGCTACAACCGTTCATACACATTCTGTCCGAATAGAGTAGAACTAAGCTAACCACCGGGTAGTAAGGGTCTAATGCTTACCAGCTTCTTACTAAATTTTACACCTAGACCCTTATATTACTGTCAAAGCTTGTCCGTGTTCCTTCTAGGTTTTGACTTTTAGACCCTTACTCTAAACATTTAACGTTCCGTTTGTGTTTATTAATAAACCAAAGTCTCATAGCAGAAATGATGCAACGATGACCCCCGGAAGGGGAACAATGAAAGAAGTTGAAACTGACACGTTGTTGCCTTAAAAAGAAGTTGAAAATGGCACATTGTTGCCTCGACTAACAATTTGCTCTGGGCGGGCATTTCAGCGGCAAGTGTTAAATGACGTCACGCACAAAAGAAACTTATTTTTCACATGGTACAGATCCCTCAAGCCAAAGCGAGAAACTGGGAGTGGGGAGGAGGGCCTGGACGATAAATGCCCGTGTGTGGGGAATTACGTCTGTTATCCCTGCTCTTTAGGGAAAAAAAAGCGATTGGGAAGGTGATGGTGGGGGGAAGGGAGCAATGCGTCTGTTACAATTAAACGCCGTCATGCACAGTTATTTTTCACACAGTACGGATGCACAGTGGCGTTGTTTTAAATAGAGACCATAGCAATTTTGTTGCGCCATATCTCGCAAACGGGGGTAGGGATGGGGAGAGGAAGGAGGAGTAATTAATTCAACTACGTGTAGCAAAGGGGAGGTAGGGAAGTAGATGGCCGGGCAGTTGTATAGGAAGGGACGGAGAAGGGAGGGTGAAGATGGGGGAAAAACGCAGGAGAGATGGGAGGGAGCCAATAGAGGAAAGAGAGAGTAATACAGGAAGAAAAACTGCCCATCAGAGTGTACGTTTACGCAACAGTGAGCGAAAAGTGGGAAACAACCACGGGCAAAACAAAACCCCTGGCGAACCCCGGGCAGGACTGCTAGTACTGTACATATAATATGCCAGCCACAGCACCACCGCCACACACAGACGGTAGCAATAAAGGAGGACGAGTAGTTCAGTCGTGGGACTGTAAGGCCGGGTTTACGCAATCACTCGCTTTTGCATTCTCGCAGCTAGAATCTAGAAATCACCTCAAATTCCAACATGGCGGCGGTTTTATGTCTGCCGCCTCGCAACGAAAACAGCAAATAACGTGAGTTCAGAAGCGTTTGGGAAAATTGTTTCGTTATGAGGAATACTTTATATTATTGGCACGGATTATAAGACTGCAAGTATTTACTCAAAAGATGTCGGATTTAGCTAATCCATTTAGCGTTGTTACCATGGCAATGTCACCTTTGCCATCGCGATTGAGTTCTAGCTGCGAGTATGCAAAGACGAGTCGCTGCGTAAACGCGCCCTAACAAAGGAAAATAAAAGAGCGAGCAACTGGCAATGTTAAGGGGATCGTCGATGCCCTGTAACAACCAGTAACAAACTAAATATTAAGTCTTCTATATACTTCTTCTGCTTTGTGTCTTCTGCTTTGTGTTAACAGATGTCAGCTCAGCTGGGAAGCAATGTGATCGAACTGTGGGTGGAACTGGAAAATTGTATTGTCCTACGAGGAAACCACGGAAACAAGCCAAACAAAACAAAGTAACGGCACCCAAATTGAAAGCCAGCAAAGTAATGCATCCAAAGAAAGTAACAGTGGACAGCTGCTTATTGTCATTTCAATCCATTAAAATTAGGACCCGTCATTTTGACGGGTTTTCAGCTAGTGCTTTCATAAACATTAAAGTTTTTTTTGTCTACCATGTCTAAATAGGGAGTTCCTTATTCCGTTTGATCTTGGTGACTCCGAATTAAATCACGCACAAAACATTTATCATGACCCAAATTGAAAGTAGAGCCAAATCGGTAGACTGGGCTTGAAAATTTGTGGCTGACAAAGAATAATTGCTGACAAGAAGCAGACATAAATCAGGTGGAGATAGTTCTTGTCCTTCAGTGCATCGCTGCAACTGTATAATTATCACATTTAGATGTTGCGGTTATTTATTATAACATTGGGCCGAATGAATTCTAAACGACGATAACAAGGCGGAGAACGGCTTGTAATGCAATTCTTTACCATCCTCGTTACGTTTCAAGCGAACACAGACCGTTCCCCCTTTCAAACCAGACTTCGGTCACTGCTCAAGAAACAAATTACGCTCGACTGTCCGACCTGTGAAGCCCAACCTACTGTTTCGGAGATTAAGGAACCTTGGCGGTGGGTTCTTACAGGACCTATAATCGTCCTTGCATTGCTGTGAGGTTGGTGCGTCGGCATTCCGCCCTTTTAGCACTTGTAAATAGGTGTTTTACGTCGAGAAATTCAGCGACCAAATGTTGGGCCTTCCGTGTTTTTGTGCGTTCCTTGTTGGAGTACGCGACTCCAGTTTGGTCTCCTTATTTGGCCGGGGACATTGACCTTATTGAGTCGGTCCAGAGTAAATTTACTCGGAGTTTGTCGGGTCTCCGTGGCGCAAATCATCTTGTGCGCCTTTCCAGAGTAGGTTTAGAATTTGCTCGAACTGCGCAGACTTCGTTTTGATTTAATTTTGGCAAAATTCTATATGGTTTATTCGACGTTGATTTACCTTTTTTTCGCATTGGTACCACCCGTTTATTGTACTCGGGACATTCTTGGAGATTTCAGGGATCACGTCTTGATTGTCGAAAATATTTCTTTGTTGTGCGAGTTGACCCGTAGTTTGGAATGTCCTAGTTCCGAAACGGTTTGCATGCCCACTGAAAGTGGCTTCCGTAGAATGGACGAACAAATAGCATGCGTTTCTCAAGCGCCCACTTTAAAATCCACGTTTACCTCCCCCTCTGAATTTTCGGTCCGGATCAGTGGTTTAACCCTCCTGGAAACGTTCCACACATTGAGGAAAATTTTGTGTTCATTATTTATTTTTATTTATTTACAAGTTTGAAAACTGAATCAGCTTCTTTTTTTTTGTAAAATTCATTTCACGAATCGTACCATCTGGCTTCCGTTTGACTTGATCATGCATGTGAAGTACTGTACATATGTGACGCCTAATGAATTAATGTTAATGTTTTAAAAAGCCAGCAAGTGCACATGTATACAATAAAATGCGACGTTTCGGGATTTATCATCCCGTTGTCAAGCAAAAAAATAAATTTTATAGCATAGGCTACAAGTCACAAGATACACTTAAATGGTTTCCCATTTTAAAGAAAAGCAAGCCAGAGCAGTAAAAAGTAAAAAATAAAAGGTTAAAAAGATAAAAAGTGAAGCCCAGTCAGCACAAAAGCTGAACTGGGACGACCTCTCCCTAACGAAGCAGGGAAGAAGTGATTTGAAGAGCGGAGGTGGTGGCTATTTATGAGGGATGGCCCTGGTGGGAAAAATTTGCGATTCCAAATATGTGAAGGATTGGTATATATTCCGAAAACTGTTTATTATTAGGCATCAAATGATTATGGACTGGTGGTCGTTGTGTTAGGATGCAAAGTGTTTGCTTTTCTTTAAAATGGGAAACCATTTAAGTGTATCTTGTGACTTGTAGCCTATGCTATAAAATTTATTTTTTTGCTTGACAACGGGATGATAAATCCCGAAACGTCGCATTTTATTGTATACATGTGCACTTGCTGGCTTTTTAAAACATTAACTACTTGTAGTGCTTTTATTCTGTCCACGCCTAATGAATGGTCGCTTAGTTCCAAGATAAGATACCGAGCAATTTTCCGCGACTTAATACTGATAAATAAAAAAACAATCAACCACAATTTTGTCATCTCTAAATCCAGGTCATTTTCAGGTTTCCGACAGGACAATACGTCCAGTTATTTAGCTCAAACGTTAACGTGGCATTTCACTCTAACTCTAACTGAAATCTCACGATTCAATGTCAGTTCATCTTTAACTTCTATTTATTCTATTATATAGCATCGTACCCGGCTTCGCCCGGGGATTTGTTTCACCCGTGGTTGTTTCCCAGTATTTGCTCGGTGCTGCCTGATCGTTCACTGCAACAGTCGATTTTTGTTTGTGTAACACCCCCCGTTTCCGCCAGTCCTCTCCCTCCACTCTCCCTTTCCTCTTGGTTTCCTTCCCTTTCTCCTCTTTGCTATACGTAGATGAACACGTACCCGGCTCCCGTGCTTGTTTGTTTGTTCTCTTCTAGGTTCAGTTAATGCGTAATCGTATGCTTAATGGTAACAGCTCACTTCCCCCCCCCCCACTCCCAGTCTTTCGCTGTGGCTTAAGCGATGCGTACCGTGTGAAAAAGAAGTGTGCATGACGTCATGTAATACTTGCCCTTGAGATTACCACGGTGTTTAGTTAAAAGGATAATTTTTAGAGCAAATTGTTAGTCGAGGCAACAATGTGCCAATTTCAACTTCTTTTCAAGGCAACAACGTCCCAGTTTCAACTTCAAGCCAAAGAATTGACACACTCGCACGTTTTCATTGTTCCCCTTCCGGGGGTCATTGCGGTAGCTTCATTTCTGCTATGAGACTTTTGTTTATAATGTAAGATTCTATTGTCTATTTTTTTTTTATCTATTATTATTATTCCATTACCTAACAACGTATAATCTGGATAATTATTAAAAACAACGATTCTTACATAGGTCGCAGTCGTATTTTTTCTTCAATATCTTTTACATCTACCAAAGCGCAATTGGCTCATAAAAAGATACCAAGGCCTATGGACAAGCTGGACCTTTGATTGAATTCTACCTCTTTGCAACTAACTACACCTTGGGGCTGATTTTGTATGACGGTAAATGCCTGCACCTTGGGCTGAGTGCAGTACGATTTACCGAAGTGCCCGTTCACTGGAGGAGGTAAATGTGTCCATTCGCAGTAGCTTTGGTCAAGGAAACGATTCCCCTAAGGATAAAGGAACCACCAACCATTGCAGAGGGAATACCATCGAGAAATTCATTCGAGAAATTCAAGGAACGTTTGGCGCATTCTTGTCACTGTATATACACTATTAATTTGTCAGTTAGGCCTTTTTGGTTTAGTCTCCAGTATAGGACGAGTTTGCTAACGGTTTTGTATGTATTAAAGGTGCCAAAATGTCTCTAGCAGGACCGGTTTGGGCTTGGTGG
>JAHWFP010169399.1:21160-32701 GCA_023313725.1 Lithobius niger
TCAAGATGCCACTCCAGTCGCCTTATGAGCATACGCTCATAGACTTTGCGAATGTTGGAGAGAAGTGAGATAGGACGATAATTAGCAACATGAGATCGAATCGTCCCCGGCTTGTGAACCGGAACAATAATAGTGTATAACCAGGATGCAGGGACCTGATTCCCATCAAAGATGGCCTGAAGGAGGGCAACCCCCTCACCAGTAACCTCCTCCTTTTTCCAACAATGGGGTACTGATTTATTGGATAGTTTTTACGTACTCGGACCAGAACATCCTAGCCCTTCTGGTTCCTCGATTCTGGCTCCTCGTACGAAAAAACTATCCAGTAAACCACTTACTGTACCCCATTGTTGGAAAAAGGATGGCTATCTGGCTGTTGCAGACGTAGGGCCTTATGGCTTCGGGCAAATAACCAAGAGTGGTTAACGCTCGTTAAACCCTTCGAAACCGTTTGGCTATGACTATTACTTACTTTGGAATTCGTATAGGATAAAGACCAAAAGCCGCGGGTTTTGTCAAACATTAAAAAGGTAGAAATATTGAAGAAAAACTAATGAACAATTTGGGACAACAAGACCCATAATTAGAGTTCCCGTGGGTGACGCTGCAAAAATGTTTCCAGATTCACGTCCGTTAGAAGCTTGTGAAAGCCCTGGATTGAAAATACAACCGAGCTGCATTACTGAACCTCAGAAAAGAAGGGACCAGGCGGGACACGGGAGGTAGAGGACGGGAGGAAAATGGGAGGATTACAGGAAGAAAAATTGCTTGTCAACCACGTGTGGCAAAGGGGAGGAAGGGAAGTAGAGGGCCGGGTAGGAGGATAAGAAGGGAGGAAAAGGTAGAGGAGAGGAGAAGGCGAGGGAGATTATGGGACGAAAGGGGGAAGAGGGGAGGGAGAAGATGGGAGAAAAAGGAAAACTTAACAAGAAGAAAAATTGCCTGTCACAGGCAACGTACAGGAAACACCGACCAAAATCTGGGAAACAACCACGGGCGAAACAAACCCGGGCGAAGCCGGATATGATGCCAGTCACAAAAATAAAAATAAACGAAAAGCTGACACTACTAAATAAACAATTACAAAATAAAACGATACTGAAATAGGTTAGAACGAAGCACGCACATATTTGAAATTAACAGAAATTAACTCTGAACCTCCGCGGTTCTTTCCAGGAAAACTGTATGTTGATGCTGGTTTCAAAATTAAGACAAAAAAAAACAATTTAATTAATATGGCCCCACAAAAAAAAAGAGGGGAAAACGTACTTGCCAAGTTATGCGTCATCAGTGGCGTGCACAGGGGAAGGGGGGGGGGGAGGGGGCATTTCCCCTGCCCTATTCGCCAAATACCCGCCTTTTATTTAAAAAAAATAATACCCTTTTTTATACTGTTGATGCTGCCAGAAGAAGAGGGAGTGTGAAGATTTGAAAAAGGGCAACGCAGTTCGTTAAAAAAGTAAAAAAGAAAAAAAAAGTCCTCCGATAAAAAAAAACAACTCACTGCGCCCTTTTAATTGTCCCTGTCTCCTCGGAGGTCTTTGTGCACTGTGCACGCGCTACTGTGCATTATTGCTCACTTTTCTGACGAGGGTGTGTAGCGAACTGAGTAGATTAACGGGTTTAATACACGACCATCGATAATATCGGCATGAGATTACTCCACGTTGAAAACTGTACAAATATTAATTAGCCGGTTATTGGAAGGACAAATTAACGGACAGGTATAGTAGGTAGATGCATATTAAATAGTGCGAATATTCGATATCTTTAATTAGCGTTAGAAATCAATTGGAATTCCAGCTCGTGAATTGAGACGGTTTGATAAAAATGGCGTTAGTAATCACCACCACACTTTTCTGCTTATAGAGAAAAGCAACAGAAATATGGGTGAACGAAATACCCTGCGAGCTAAAGGCTTGGAAATAAAACAACTTCGACACCAAATGAATGCCGAACAATAAATCATTACAGTAACGAACAGTATAAATAAACCACGTTTATATGCGTTATTGATGACGAGGATGGGGAAGGGGAAAGTTAATTACAAATTAATACAGCACATAAAATTGAAAATTGATCATGCCTTAAAAGAGTAACTATTGTTTACATTGCTTTGAAGGCTAATCACAATGACAGCTGGAAAATGACAATGAAAATGACAATGACAGCTAGCTGAACACAATGATAGCTATATGCTTAATTAGAAAACAAAAACGAACTCGTTTGATGTTTAAGGCAAGGTTTAACTCATCTGAATTCAAAACAGCAAAGGAACACAAATATACTTTCCTGTAAGGTTTCGTATACCGCAGTGTTCCTGTACTGTTTAGTCCAAGTGAAACCTTACTGCAGTATTCACGTGTTTTTGGGTGTTTTTTTTTTTTTACATTTTTTACTTTAGTACACGGTAAGTCAGATTGGTGCGTTCTACTTGGCTAAACGACATCGCTTAAAAATTAAAAAGAAAAAAAACATACATAGTCTTAGCATGTTACCGACAGATTAAGTAATTCGGGGTTCGTGCGACTCCTTGACAACCTGGAAATGTGGTTGAAAATAAAAATGAAATACCAGTCCTGAAATCTTGCATATGAAATCTTGAAAAGTGGTTGTGTATCCTCAATAGGAAGAACGGGAAGGTGACGACCCCTACCCATATTGTCTTTTCAGTCATTCATGCCGACAATATTAGAAGCATCACACCAGTACCTCACACTTGTAAGGCAGAGGAATTTTACAGTATGGATCCACACTTACTGTTCGTTCGCTTTCATCACTCCATTGGCGTCGATCCATGCTTCCTGTAATTTGATTCCAAGAGCATCACAAAATCATGTGCTGATTATTTCGACGCAAACTAATTGCAATTATTGCTCACAGTTCGTTCGTCACATTCCTAAGCACGCCTGCATTTCATGATTGCTCATGCCGTCATAGTTTTATCGGGATAAGTTAGTTCAGGCAGCTTAAACTTCTCATGAACAAACTGTGACGTCATGAGGGTAAAAAAACCAACTTTTGACGTTATTTTTGCAGGTTTTTTCGGGTATTTGAGGGTCATAAAATCAAGTAGCAGCGACAAAAATAGGCATAACGGAAACGCAGTTTAATTATCTTTCATTTGGTCCTACTCCCACCTTTGTGGCTGCCTTGGTTCAAGAGGAGTAGAGGTACACGCACGCACGCACACACATCATACATTTTTAATGACGTAGGTAGGCGGTTTGTCGCGTTCCCAGCCGAAGCCATGGCGCAAGAAAGCGAGCAGGACAATTTCGCTAGGTAATGCCAATCGGAAAGTGGGTAGGATTGTTTACACGCCACAATCTATGTGAAGACGAGAAATCACAGGACCCTATCCTCCCGAAAATGCCAAGAGTACCTAGGGTTGACCCGAACAACGGACCTCTTCAACACGAGTTATAACCATCAGGCTACCTTGCCCAACGTCCGTAGACCCTGCAGGAACTGGAGTCGTAGAGATTCTGTAGGGACAGATCCTGCAGGACTGCTAGGTGATCGTCAGGAACTCTGGACGTACTAATTATGGTAGTGAATGCTGCTTTAACTCCATGGACCTCGTCTGCTTGACCTCTCTCTTCAGTTTGCCTTTCTCTCCAAGCAACTCACTGTTGCCCTGAATTTACTGTATTATCTTGTAACAATCTTGGACAATAACAATGTAAAAGTATTGTAAATCAATTCATGAACACTGTAAGCTCGAGGGTTGCTATGCCAACAATGTAACCATGCTGTTTTAGGGCAACAATTGCCCAATAGCACTCCTCCCATTCCAATCCAACCAAACCAAGAGTAAGTTCTTTTTTCGATTGCCTAACTAGAAATTGTCCTCCCTATTTCTCCTCCCCTTTGCCCCAACTTAAGTCATCATGCCCCCAATATTCTCACTATAATTCACCCCATCACATCTGTAATTAAGCAGGGTTACATTAAGGCAGGCGAGCCACGACATAAAATTATCCTGAACTAGTAAAACATCTTTGGCAAACTTCTGTTTAATTACTGTTTCATAGCTTCACTGTTCTACCATGCATTAACCAAACCAACTCACTCACATTTCCGCCCAAACGTAGTCCCGTATTCCAGCATAACTACCTTTTTCCTCACATACTAATTTTTTGGAAACATTTCTTTTTTTTTTTTTTTTTTCCCCATTTGCGGAATTGCTGTCCCTACTTTTTTTTTTAATTGGTCTTCAGCTGCTAGAAAACAAAATGAAATAGGACCTGCAGTGTATCATTTAAGAATTTAAAATAGGCATACTTTGCCTCAACGAAAATTTTAGTGAAAATTTGGTTCATTACCTTAGGCTGTTTCTAATTTTTTACGCCAAAAACTCCTTATTTCACTTATTTTCTCCCTGAAACCTTCGACGACCCCTAACGAATTTCCCACTCTTCCATAAATTGACAACACAGGCTGACACGAATGAACGCCAGCGCATAGCTTATTTGCTTTTACGCCGTAGAAAATAGTCCCACGTAAATCCAGAATTTTTCCTGTGGTGCATGAATGAATAATGCAGCAACTTGTATTTTTTTAAACTTGTATGTCATACAGCATAAAACTAGGAAATAGACACTGAGCTTATTACAGGCGGAGCGGTTTGAAATATCAACCGTTTAGGAGCTTCCACGGCTGATTCGACCTGTACTGCAAAGAATGACTTGTGTATTGAATTTCCTTCGTTTCGTCGATAGGCAAGAATTTATTGGTTAAGTGCCACGGAGGGGACAAAGAGGGGGGGGGGGCGGTGCTGAGGGCTTTGGGGGTATTTCTGATATTTTGAAATACTATAAATTCAATGGGTCGACTCACGCTTGCAAACAAAATGATCCAATTTACTTCGTCTCCTTCAGCAAAATTTACAACAAGAATTGTTTACAACGTGACATCGATCAACTTGAATTTGTTCTACAAAACGACAAAGAGCATCTCTGCCGCTTGTATCTACATTTTGCGAGTGTCTCTGGCGGTAAAACGTTCTTTCCGTTTTATATCAAGCTTCCCGCCAAAAGCCAAGTTACAAGTTGCAAAGAATGGAACGTCAGTCCTCGTGGTAAAGTTATTGCTTTATACGGTGTTCGATGGCTGGCAAATGTATCCAAAAAGTCCTTACTTTTCTAACGGGGTAATGATCCATAATAGCGAATAATTACTTAATAACTGTCATTAGGTGTTCGAATGGAGATACGGCTAAACCTTACAATAACCCTAAAAATCAACGACGCATTTTATACTCCAATCTTATTTAAACTATTAAAGCAAAAAAAAATAAGGTTTTACCTTAAACACAAAAGTCGGTAGCTAGGACTGGGTAGAAGGGCACCTCTTTCTTAGCTCTGACTTTCCCAAACAGGAAGTTTCTAAACCGGAAGTGTCCGTTCATGAATTTATATCAGTCGTACGTAAAAATTCATAAATTCATTATGATTCACAAATAAAACTCACAAATGAGAATTTTTAAAACTCAAATAAGTCGATGAGTTAGCCTGACGTCACACTTTACCATTAAAATACATCTCCTGAAAATGGGCGGTTAACCAGCGATAACTGGTCGTTAGCTCGAAAAGGATTAGTCCATTGTCGTCGGGGTTTGGGGAAATTTCTCTACCCCCTCGACATAGGACTGCCCTTTTCTCGCAAACAAACGATTATTGCCGGTTACCCAAGTAGCATTGATCAGTTGGCCAATGGTTGGCCCAACATCACAGCGCCAACATTTAACACCAGTCCAATGTTGGAATCTAATGGTTGGCCCATATATTATTTCGTCACGTTGGCCAATGGTCAAGCCAACGTATTGGCGCTATGTTTGCTATATTTGTGTGCCTACGTTGTGCCAGTGTCACAGCGCCAACTTCTTAAGCGTTGGTCTAATGGTGGCATCCATAGGTTGGCCCAACATTATTTTGTCACATCGGCCAATGGCCGACCCAACGTATTGGCCCAACGTAGGCAAAATATGTGTTCCTATGTTGTGCCAACATCAGAGCGCCAACTTTTTAAACATTGGTCCAATGGTAGCATCCAACAGTTGGCCCAAAATTAGGCTACTTTGTCACATTGGCCAATGGTAGCATCGAACAGTTGGCCCAACATTAGGCTACTTTGTCACATTGGCCAATGGTAGCATCCAACAGTTGGCCCAACATTAGACTACTTTGTCACATTTGCCAACGTCCGAGCCAACGTACAGGCACAGTATTCGGTCAGTGTTTATCACCCAACCTTGCTGAAGAGTAATTAGACCACATTGGGCTAACGAAGTCTCAAGTGGTTGGTATGACTCCATAATGCCAACATTGGGGCACCATTGTCAACCAACAACTAAATAAAAATTTCTCTGAAAAAAAAAAAAAAGACAATGCACCTACAAGCAGGATTGAACCCGGTACCTACCGAACTTAAGCTGAAGATGTTACCCACTATCCACCACAAGAGCCGCTTGTCGACGTCTTCTTAGACAGCGTATAAAATGCTGAAAGAGTTTAAGTTTTCATCGTAGAAATTTTATGAAGTTTCAGGTTTTATGAAAATGTAAAAGCAAATAGTACAGTACACAGAAATAGGATTTTATAATTACACCAATCGAGAATTACAATTTGAGGCATGTCCATATGTACTGCTTAACATTATGAACAATCAAAGCTATTCAAAGTAACGTTTCTTTGGTTGTTTATTCGAGTACAAAAGACCAATACCGTCACACACTCGAGTCTATCTTAAATCCACCCAAAACCAAAACTGGTAAGAGAAGCCGCCAAGTTTACAAAAAGGGTCGGCCTTTCAAAGTAGTGATATCATTCACTGATATTGTTCTTGACTGAACAAGATGGCGGCTGATGGTGGTCGACATAAGGGTGTTGTCCAGATATCAGCTAAATGTACGTATTGCAGCTTATCTGTTCGCAGCATTTCTGATGCTGTTTCTTGTACTTTATGCTCCGGATTATCTCACGATGTTTGTTGTGACCTCACCCCCAGCGTCAGAGCCGCTCTCCGAGCTAAAACTTTCGGCCTGGCCTGGTTTTGCATCCATTGCTGCCCTTCGGCTAGTGCCATGATTCAACGAAATCGCCTCAATGTTGACATTTCCCAACGGTGTGATTCCCTCCAGCATACATTCAGTAAGTTTACCGATTCAGTTTTATTACGTTTGTCGAAACTTGAAGACATTGTTGGTGCAAAACGTGACGATGCACACATTGATCGTTCTCATTTTAACGCCAACCCAACAATCGAAGCGCCATCTTGTGATTTTAACGACGATGTCAACAACAACGCTACTTTTTTCGGACCACTCAGATCGTCCAACGCGGCTGCATCACAGCAAGCCAGTAAAGTTTCCCACACAATCAACGAACAATTTATTACAAGTAGACGTCCAGCATTAAGAACAACAGACAGTACTAGTTTGCAAAACAAAAACAAAACCGTGCATCTCAATCGGGCTTCTTCAGCAACGGAAAACAAATCCGAAAGTGAAACTAACACGAGTTCGGTAGGTGCTTCTAGGTACGGTGCGCCACTTCTTGGCCATCGGCCCCAGACACCTACAAAAGAAAAACTTCCTCTACAGTCTGCTTCAAACATAACTACACAGCAAGCTACTCGTAGTTTTGCTGAAGTTGCCAATTCTTTGCCTGTCTCAAATACTGTTTCTGCCAGTTCTCGATCAAAGCCTAATTATGGCAATAAAAGTCGAGTTGGAGGCAATGACTTTAGTCAGCTAAATTTCCAGAGGAAGAAAGTTTTCCTCAGCACCCACAACATTTCTACCACCTCTGACCAAATATCCAAAACCATTCAAGGCATTGTTGGCATTACGCCAATATCATGTGCTCAGCTTCGCACCAAGTACAACACGTACGTATCTTTTTGTGTGACTGTAGCTGAGAAACATTTTTCTCAAATTCTCAATCCGGATAACTGGGAAGAGGATTTCCTCATTATGCCTTTCGAAGGGAAAAGTAGATATCGCCAGCCTGCCAACAATTCTTCTCAGCAAACTTTAGCTAGTCGCACGGTGCTAGCAGCGTCCTCTACTGTTCCCAACATTCCATCTGTCAATACTCCTAGCATGACCAGGAACTCAAGCCCCTCTAGGGATCCAACCCCATCTCTCTCACCCACCATGGTGGCACAACCCGTCAAACTTGATCCTCCCTCCAGCAGTGCAGTGGATTCTCCTCAAGCAACTGGATCACCATCAAATCCTACTGATGTCAAGCCAACTGGCAAGCCCTGTACTCAGTCGAACGTTGCCGTCCCTTCTCCCATAATTATGACCAAGGAAACCCTCTGCTCATCTCCATCGGATCTGAGGGCTGAGATTGAAGTATTAAAGCAACAGAATCTCGAATTGGAACTCCAACTTACAAAGTCGTGGGATGTTCATTCATCATTCGACGAAGATGATAAATCCTGTACTTCATCTGTTCCCTCCGATATTTCGCCTCATGAGGAGAGGCATCTAAAGCCTGAAATTCAAGACAAAGACTAAAAACCCTAAAACCAGCATCCTGCCCATCAAATGCATACTTCTCAATGCTGAATCCATTTGCAACAAAATTCCTGAACTTACTACTGTCATCAATGACTATGATCCTGACTTAATTGCTATTACTGAAACCCACTGTAACAGACTTGTTCCAGATGGAATTTTCCCATTTAAAGATTACTCTGTGTATCGATGCGACAGATTGTCCGGAAGGAAGGGCGGAGTGACTCTGCTTGTACGCTCCTCTTTCACTGTGAACAACATTGCTTCTCGTTACCACGCAAATGACTGGGAGGGTATTTACTGTGATCTCCTAGCTCCCTCCATGAAGCCCCTCAGAGTTTGTTGTGTGTACAAGATCCCGGGTCATTTGGCTTCAGAGTCTGCCACTGCCTTCCTCGAGTTTATCCAGTCTGCTAAACCACCTGCAAATTACTCTATTCTCCTTCTTGGGGATTTTAACTTTCCCACAATTGACTGGGACTCTTACACATCGCATGGCTCCGAGCTACCCACTAACTTTCTCGACTTAGTGTCCAGTCTTTCTCTTTACCAGCATGTTCCCTTCCCTACACGCTACCGTGGGGGCCAGAAACCGAGCTGCTTGGATCTTGTCTTTACAGATTCTGAGCATAACATTATCAACATTGACCCACTGCCCCCTTTGGGCAAAAGTGACCATATAACTATTTTGTTTTCCCTTGTGTCTGGCCGTGGCTCACCCACTCTTAACTCCCCACGTCCAAACTATTTCAAGACTGATTTCACACTTATCAATAGTATGGTTTCTTCTATCGACTGGGAATACGAATTTTCTGACATCTCTGCTGAGTCTGCACTGGCCATTCTCGACGATTTTCTCACTGATGTGAGGAATTTTGTTGTTCCCTGCTCCTCTCTGCAGAATCACAAATCTCGGCCTCCTTGGCTCACTCGTGAAGTTAAGGCAGCAATCAACAAAAAGAAACGCGCATGGGACCGCTACAGAACTAATCCAACTATATCTAACCAAAATAGCTATGCTGAGGCTCGAGCTAGGGCATCCTCGTCTGTTTTAGCTTCTAAACGTAGTTACGAGACAAAGCTTCTTTCAGAGAGCAAGGCCAATCCAAAGAAGCTTTTTGCTTATTTGAATAACAAACACACTTCTAAAAAGCCAAACTGCATCAGGGGAGCCAATGGAGCCCTACTTCATACTGATATTGAAGTTGCGAATGAGTTCAATGGCTTTTTTCACTCTGTTTTCCAAATTCCACAGCCTAGCTGCAACACTCCTCTTCCCCTGAAGGGCCCATTCCCTGCCAATCTTTCAATTTCTGCAGCCGATGTTTACAAACACCTCTCTGTCCTCAAAACTGCTACTTCTGCGGGGTCTGACCTACACCACCCACTGTTGATCAAAAACTGTGCTTCTTCTCTTTCTAACCCTCTAGCTATTATCTTTACTAAATGTATTTCTGAAGGTTCTTTTCCTGATCAATGGAAAAAAGCCACTGTTGTCCCAATTCACAAAAGTGGCCCCACTTCCAGTCCTACAAATTACAGGCCCATAAGCCTCCTTCCTATATTTTCTAAGGTATTTGAAAAATTTATTCACCATTTCCTGACAGATTGGCTTAATCTGAATCATCCTCTTCACAATTCGCAACACGGTTTCCGTAAAGGAAGATCCTGCCTCTCTAACCTCCTTGTTGCAACTGAGCACAGGACTTCTTACTTAGATAGAAAGATGCCTTGTGATGTCGTGTATTTCGACTTTGCCAAAGCTTTTGATTCCGTTCCACATTCTACTCTTCTTTCTAAGCTTCATGCAGTCGGGATTCCTGATTTTTTGTACAGCATTCTCTTTTCTTACATGGATAATCGTAAACAGAGAGTCCGTATTGGAAATACTCTTTCTGAATGGGCACCAGTTACTTCTGGTGTTCCCCAGGGTTCTGTTTTAGGTCCTCTCCTTTTTCTGTTCTATATCAATGACCTCCCCGAGTCTCTTATCAGCCTCTGTCTTCTTTTTGCAGATGACCTTAAGGTGTATCGTTCCATTGCTAATTCTGGTGACCACGTTTTGTTGCAACATGACCTTGACTCCATTTTGAGTTGGGCCAACTCGAATGGTTTATCATTTAATGAATCTAAGTGTAAAGTTCTACACTTAGGTCCTAATAACCCAAAACACACATACTTCATGGGGACTACAATGCTTCTCTCTGTCCAGGAAATTCGGGATCTTGGGGTTATTGTCGATGCCAGCCTGAAATTCCATTCCCAGTCACTTGCTGCTTCTTCTAAAGCTAGACGCACTGGCAATTATCTTCTCAGATACTTAACATCACCTAGTTCTACTATGTTGAAGTTTGTAATCACTAATTTTGTCCGACCTCACCTTGAATATTGTATCCAGGCATGGAGGCCTTACTACCAGAAGTCGCTCCAACTCCTTGAGCGAACTTTTCGCTATTTCACAAAACGCTGTGCTTCCCTCTCTACTTTATCTTACCATGAAAGACTCAAACTCCTCGGGCTTCCATCCCTTGCTACTCGTTTCGACAGAGGCGATCTGTTGTTGGTGTACAAAATTCTAAATGGTTGTGAGGGCCTCTATCCTAACACCTTCTTCACCCCTTCTCTTTCTCTCACCACCCGGGGGCATAATCTCAAACTTCAGCATGGATCTTTAAATTCAAACTCGAGGAAGGGAGTTTTTTCGCAAAGAGTTATCTCCGGATGGAACGCCTTGCCGTCTCATATCGTCAATGCACCTTGTGTCAATGCATGGAAAGCTCAATTTGATAATTTATTTTCGTAAATCTTCTCCTGGGCATTACAGGCATTACGCCTTTGCCGTCTCAATTTAACTTAACTTAACTTAACCAGGGAAAGGCCGCCAAGGTTAATCCTATTAGCCAAGTTAATCGCACCTACTAATAGTTCGAAGGTTAAATGAAAACTAGAAGATTGCTACTAGCGGTAGCAATCTTCAAGTTTTCATTTAACGTCCAAAGTATTATTCGGTG
>JAHWFP010169403.1:0-25697 GCA_023313725.1 Lithobius niger
TCCAAATTTGAAGAAACTGCTAAATACACAACAAAACCAAGCAAAACACCACCAAACCCCTCCCAAAAACCAAATCCCAACCAAAAACAGAATCTGCTTACACCTCATACCACCCATCCTGAAATACCTAAGAACTCTCACCGATATCCGACCTGCAGCAAAGTAAAAACTTAAGTCCCCCCTCCCCCCACCCCACCCACAGTGGAACCAAAAATAACATTTCCTCCAGACAATATAAGCTCACAATCCAAAGTAGTGTACGCTGTCCCATGCCAAGAATGCCAAGCTGTTTATTTGGGAGAAACAAAACGAACTCTCGAATCAAGACTAAAAGAACATATAGGAGCAACCCGACCGATAGAGAAACTCAATGGAATAGCTCAACATCATAAGAAAATAAATCACGAAAGTGATTGGCAAAACACTTCGATTATCCTCAGATCCGATACAAAACAAGAATCATATCTGAGAGTATTACAATCGCTAGCCATCAAAAGTTTCTCTCGGTGTCAGGTTCCCCTTATGAATATAACTGGACCTACCTATAATCGAATCAATGGACTTATACATCCAGACCTAACTTTCAAATTGGAACGCCAATGGAAAATCAACGAACCCCAACAGACCGATCGAGATGACCTATTGAGCCACGCGTGAAGATCAGTAGTAGGAGTGGCATGAAATTTTGTCGTAGCCGCAGCATGTAACGGAGGCAATAGTGAACCTTGTGTTGGTGTTCTCTGATGAAGAGGATCGGAGCTAATCCTCGAAAATTCAAGAAGACTATTAGATTTCTAGTCTTACAGGTGGTGAAAAGTGTTATTTTCTCTCCAAAAATGATATACATGTCAGTTGATCACACTCATAACAGTTGATAACACAGATCAAATTCCTCAGACTATTAGTATACGGTTACAGCAATTCACCATACTAAATCAGTTGCCCTCACTAGGATTGAACCTACGTCTCTTTCCACTGAAATGGGAACATAGAATGATAGATCACATTTTTGGTCAGGATTTTTCGAGTTTAGATGGTTCACGTTTATTGGATTAGGCAATCTCACGATATCTCGTGACAAAGCTCTACAGCACGCATGTTGTTTGTTTACCGTTAAGCTCATCAACGCCATCAACAGTTAGAACCCAGATTTGCAACAATCTTACTACAAATTCGAATTCGGGTGAGAATTCCACCTTTGGTTCATTATGATAACATTAAAGTATCAAACAAGCAAAAGTCGCTAATTACACCAATTAGAAGGTGTAATGGATCGAACCTCGTTGGAGTAAAAGAGAATTGCAACAGATAAATTGAATTAAAGGAGAACTTCTCTTGTGGGCAGTTTTAACACAGATTCTCATGTAAGCTGAAATACAAAATAGGTTGCTATATGCCTACGTACGTCACAAAAAAAATAATCATGAACATATTTTTTAATGTATTTTTAAAAAACTTAAGTAAAAAAGAGAAGAATGTAATAAAAATAGGAATTTGGTTGATGAAATAGGGCGAAGTAAAGGTATCTTATGTGGTTTTAATGCATTTTTTTTTTAGAAAAAATTAATAAACAGGTAGTAAGCAAGCAAGAGCTATGAGCATCGACACCAATGCCGCATCAGAAACAGCTCGCAAGTATCTCTTCTACAATCCGGATGATGGAAGCTACCGACGGATGTGTTACTAGTTCTTAACAAAAATTTTAAAACTAAGAAATCAGTATTTGCGAGTTACTGGTATAGTGAGGCTGACTTATATTATTTATTGGTTATGTTAAAAGGCCAGTCCGCTTCACAATACCATTGGGTCCAATCCACTTTTGTTGCAAGGACCTGGTAATCTTCCTAGCGGCACTGCTCAAAATGTGAGTCCGCTTGAGCACCAGGTCACCGGACGAAACTCTACATGTCTCCTGCTCTTGTCGTAGTGGACAAAGTTGTCTGATGGTTAGCACGACCGTCTCATGTGCCAGAGGCCCCGGGGTTCAAGTCCAGCACCAGCCACCACTGGCATTTTCGGAAGAGGACCCTGTGATGTCTCGTGGTCATGTTGATTGTGGCATGTGAAACATAGGAATTTCCGATGGGATTTATCTAGCAAAATTGTCCCTCTCTCCTTCTAGCACCATGGCTACAGCTGGGTGCGCGGCAAAAGCTAAAGCCCTTGTCGTAGTAGGCTTTATGTTTCGGTCTTGATTTCGTCATGGCCGCCCTGGCCACTGCATGCATGTCTCGAAATCGCCGAATTACCTCTCTCTGTTGCTGTGCCCTGTCCACCAGCCCAGTCTGGTCACCACTCACCACTCTGCTTCAAAGCATCAACCTGAGCACTCCATGGGTACGCCAGGTCCCTCCCATATTCAGTCCACTTGGGGAAAACCCAGTCACCTCCGAGATAGCAATCCATATGGCGTAGCCAAACTCCTCTACGTGACTATTCCAGCACTCATGTTGTGTAAAGGAACGCAGGAGCTGCTTAATTGTTCTGAGCATGGTAAGGGCTAGTGGACTCTGCTTTTACACCATAGGACACCAGCATAGCCTTCAGCTGGGCACTCCTGAAATACATGGCATTAACGGCTAAAACTCACCGCGGGCATCCCCAGTGACGGAATGTCCACCGCAGATAGTCCTTCACCTGCTTGTTTTTGCTGTCCTAAGTGCAACCAATTCAGACCACGGCGTGTGTTCATCTAAAATTACCATGATGTACTTGTAGCCTTGCGGAGTCTGAGGAAGAGGGACAATTAATAACAGTTAATCTTCTCCCAGGGTCCATGCAGTGGGGTAGCAGGCTAAGTCCTGCTGGTTTCAAGTTGGGACCATTCATACATAGGCGCACATCACAGGCTCTAACAGTCTTTGCTACATCTGCCCTCATGCAAGATCATGTAGCAACCTCTTGCAGTCGAAATAGGATCTTAAAACACCAAAGTGTCCTAACTCGGAGTCATGTGCCATGGCTAACCATCGTTCATTGATGGAGTGCTTCGGGAACGTATACCTTGTACAGAATGTTCCCTGTAACCTTGTCTTGGATACTGCATGGTGCAAAGGCTTTCATTAATACTCCCTGGCGTATACACCACAGTCCTGTCTTAAGAAGCAGAATGTGCTGCGTAGTCAAACCTTCTTGCACATCACCAAGCTTAGCAATCTTGCAAATTGACTCGTGGTCTTTCTGCTGTGCTGCCCGCAATTCATCATAGTCCGGAAAAACGAGTGGGACTGTCTCAACCCTCTTCCGTGCTACTACTCTAACGCTGTAGCTGAATCTTCAATGTCTTCTCGTGAGTACATCCTAGATAAACAGTGCGCAGCTCCATTTTCTTCGCCATGGCGGTACTTGATGGTGTAATCCAAAGCCTGAAGTTGTAGTATCCATTTAATCAGTCTCCCTCTTTGATGAGGTGTCTTCTATGGGAAGCTCAGAGCCGAGTGATCACTCTCGATAATAAACAATGTGTTGTCGATGAAACCACGAAACTTATTCAGTGCATAAATCATGGCTGCCATGTCAAATTCAGAGACCGTGTATTTTTCCTCTGCTGCTTCCAGCAAAAGCCCCAGGCCCCTGCCTTCCACATGTTGTGAAGCAATAGCCGTAATACCACTTAAGGAACCATCACACACTAAGGGTTAAGTCAAGTCCGCTAGTTTTAAAATGCAACCTATCAGGCTATCCCACAGTTGCTGAATAGCACTGTCACACTGCGTAAGTCCAAGTCCATTTGCAGTCTTTCTTCAGGATATTGAAGAGAGGTTTCGTAATCTCATGGAACCGGGGCAAAAATTGCTTGTAAAAGACGAAAAGTCTGAAAGCCCTCCGGATCTCCAGAAAGAAAATATGTTATTAATCTTGTGATTGTCACCCCAGGTAACCATCGCATTGTAAATAACCAGCCCCTAGCACCTTGCCCAAAGCCACACGAATGTAATACGAGAGTTTGTATGTAGCACATCTCCAGCATCCTGTAAGCACCTGACAACCGTTTACGAACACATCGAGCCAGTTTGTCGGCCTGAAACAGCTGTGAAATATTGGCAACCAATGAATTCTGGCTAGAAGCACTGTCCTGCAGCACTGGTTCCTTTGAATTCATCTCTCTGGTGACAACCTTCAAGTGAGAGGGTAGGTGGTGTTGGGGTGTTAATGCATAAACGGGCACCCATACCTGTTCCCTAACAATATATGTATAATTTGAGAAGCCATGGATGAGTGTGATGGTCTTTCCATGCCCCCCACCCATAGTAGCACTTATACTCCTGTCGTAGCATCCACCTTCTTCCCACGTGGATACTGACACATCACTCGGTATACTACGTAAATCATCACTTTCAAAAAATGAATCGGAAGACTCACAGTAACAACACGTCACACGTAACGTCTACTCGTCACTTGAATCCCTCGGTTCAATGTATGGTGCAAGCTCCTTCATGCACTCCTGTTGGTGCACTTTCCCCTGTAAGATAAAAGATATTGCTGTATTGGACAAAACTGTCGTGGCCGCTGTCCATGTAGCTGCCCAACTGTCCCAAGCTAGGCTATCCATGGCTAATATACCGGCAGTTCAGTGTAGGGCGTAAAAGCCACACAATTAACAAAATAAAATAATAAAGAAATTCTCCCCAACAAAAATGTTCCCAATTTGGCTTAGGTCGATATCCATACGTAAACGTATGTAAACGTGTGGTGGCACAGTCCCATAAAATAAAAAAAAACGCAGCACCAATCCACTAATCACCAAGTCACTACAAAACAGTAGCCTATCGATGGTGAAGATTAATGAACAAAACTGTCCACTGTCCTAACACACAAAGGTCTATAACCACCACTGACTATTATAGCATGAAAAGTCACGCCACGTGATTGGGGATAAAAATGGCGTACAGAAAACAGTAAAAAATTTCTGAAGTAGCACACAGGCCCCTATTTCCCGAGAAAAAATACTCATCACTTAACAGGAAAAAGTAACTAAGATGTTGCAATAAAAAAACAAAAAAAATTGTGATATTTGCTGTTGTATTATAGGTCCAATGCTACAGTTCGTTAGTTGGAATTCCTGGTGATGTGGTCGAATCCGTCAGACCTTGCACCAACTGCCGCACTAACACTATCAATCCGTTGATCTAAGGCAAGAGATCTCTAGATAAAAGTTTCCCGGTTCAAAATCCTCGGCCAGGTTCCCAATAATGTGTGATGGGTCAATAATGAAATGACGAAGAACGCTATTCGAATATACGAAATACACTTGGGGTTTGATTCCTTTCATTGTCACCGGGTTTAGGGGAGAGACTGGCATCATTCCGTTGCACATTAGGAAGGCATAAGTTGAAGGGAACTGCCAAAAAGCCACGTTAACCTCCTCACTTGCTCGTCCTGTATCCCAAACGTCGGAAATATCCAATTAGTTAAGTGTGATTCTGTATTGCATCTTTTACAGTCATCTCTATCATTCTCCATGTCATCTCTCTCAAATGTCGCTCTGCGAAAGGTTGTGTACTATTTGAAAGGCTATGACCGGGGCATCCCTATGGTCCCCATTGGGGTAGCTATGGTAGTCTAATCCTATATAAACTCTCACTATGGTCGGACCAGGGGGCGCATGACCGGCTTTGCCCCTTGACTGTATGGCAGTGTGTGGCTGCGTCGTACATAATGTTCTGTCACAAACTGACTCGCCATCGCTGATAACAAAACTGATTCATACAAATTAACCCTTCTGCATGCGTATTCAGGAGTTGTAGTTAGACAGCTAAAATAGTAACAGTGGCTCTATTTAATAATGACTAGAGCCAGCCTGTTACAACTGCAGTAACAGCATTGTATCAAAATCAGCACTTTTTAATAACCTGTGAATGATGAATCCTAGTTTTATTTTTGTACAATTTCTGCAACGCTACCAATCACGGTTATACAAGCTTTAAACTACTACTCAAGTACATGTAGTCATGCTATTTTGCTAAGAGATCTCGCTCAGACAAGTTCAACAGTATTCCACTGTGAATGTGTGTTTTTTTTTTAAACCAGACGATGAATTTGTCCCGATGAATTTGTCCTTCAGTAATTATCAGAGAGAGACTTTCACAGAGCTTTTCTTTGAAATTTGTGTGGATTTTTTTTTTTACGCAAGATTTAATTCAGAGCTGGCTAGCGAGTTCTATTTTAGGGGTACAATTTTTACTTGTGTACTCTTTAGCTTTGTTTTTTTAATAGTCTTTCTTATTGTATTTAAGGGACAGTTTTGTTCTTTAAAATCTTCATTCTTAGTAACAAAGCTTAAAGGCACGTATTATTATTATTATTATTATTATAAATCCTTCTGGCATGTCATGCGACCCATTGAGAACAGCGATTGCATTTACACAGGTTAGAGTGAATGTTACAAAATTATCTCGCACGAATAAAAAAAACTGTTGGCAACATTTACATACGTTTGAACTAATGTCGCGAAACTGAGTCATATAGGAAAGCCAACATGGATGCATGTACCTCATGTACAACATGGATGCAAGTTATTTTTTGCAGTTAAAATTCAAGACTGTTCTTCATTGTTTTGTTGACGCGATTATTACATTTGTACATTTGTAATATCTGTTATTGTTTGTTTTCGCTCTTTAATAGCTGATACTTGTCTCACATTAGTTTTGTTTTTACGTTATCTCTTGCATATTTTGGCAGTAGCAGCGGTTCAGGCACAGCAGATCGAAAACCCAACGGATAGAATGTATCGCATGCCCCATCAGGTAGTAAATTTTCTACCTGACGGGAAAGTTAATTTCTATCTAATGGGAATTTTTTTCTATACAACATAGACACATTTACAACAACATACATACATTTTATACATTTTTGGCCAGTCCTGCCAAAAACCAAGTTTTTTTTGTGTCTTAAGACTGGCTGGCCCGCTAGGGTAAGTGAATTTTGTGCATGAATGCTTCAAGATCAACCTTGGTACAATTCGAAATCTCTAACTGTGTTTTTGAGGGAACTGTTGCCATTTTATTTCGATGTTTTTATTTGTCCAGTGGAGGCTGCCATCTTGGATTTGATTACCTAATACATTTCTACAAACTCTGGTTCGAGACCAGCCATTGACAAGCAGAGAGAAAAAGTCATTTTTTCTATTTTTTTTTGCCGGTGAACCATTTGACTGAGAGTGTTCCAGACCTACTGTTCAATTTTACGGTGTTTTTCTTTTTTTTTTTCTTTCTTCTCGCTCGTGTTGCAGCCTAGAAAATGACAATTGATGCATCAGACTCGCACGATTCAACTCCAAAACATAGTCTTGAAGCTTTTTCATATACTGCTGGACGAGTGAAATGTGGAAATAACTCTATGCGAAAAAGTTTTGACAGGCGTGCTACATTATATTTCGATTCCCATGACTCACCCCAACGGATACCGTTCTCAAAACATGCCTCTTCACCTAACATTGGATGTGCCCGTCCTGTAGAGGTGGACGATCTGGTAGATTTATCCTCTAAACTTAAAACAAGGTTGGAATGCTCAAGATTGGAAAAAGATCTAGACCTCCTAGACATAAGTAATAAGCTATCTACACTTCAGGGTTCAGTACTTAAGATGGCATCAGAATTCTGTCCACCGAACTTCGACAAACTACTCAGCGAGTGGTCATCTGAACTTCTCCTAAACCAAAAGGAAATATTAAACCAACACCTTGAACCTCGTACATTCTGAATTCGAAAACGCACTCCTGGAACATGAAAAACGCATGAACGAAAAGTGGCAGGCTGTTCTCACTGTAACTTGTTCCACCGTAATAACCCATCCACCAAACACCAAACTTACCACTATCCCAGAATTGGTTCAACCTAACGAGACAGGAATGACTCGCGGATTGCGGCTTACATCCATCCTGCGCCAAACCCAGGATGGAAGCATTGAGCTCTCCTCATCCCACCTCGACCTTCCCGACATCCAGAATGACAAAAATCTCCCCCACCATCATATTCATGAAGATCAAGAGACGTCAAATATGAACTTGCTTGTGAACCCTGATGCTACTCTCACAAGAAACGTGACTGTGCGCCGAGCGCGAAGAGGACGACGTCATAAAATTCCTACAACAGACAACACCTCCTAGAGTAGCAACATGCTTATTAACAAGGTAGAGTTTTTGTGCCACAAAAAAAAAACCACGACCACATAATGGACACCAGAGACAAGACTCCTCCGCATCATCCAGTCCAAGTGAACGGAAGTCGAGAAAAGCAGGACAGATGGAAGGGTCAAACAATAATTCTTGGTGACAGCCACACACGCAGTCTCAGAGGCAGTAGTCACCGAGGGTCCAAAACCTGGACCTGGCCTGGGATCAAAGTGGAACAATTAACTTCGAAAATACCAGAAATAATTAAAGACACAGAACAAACAGAAACATTCATTATTTCCTCTGGCTCCAATAATATACCCAGAGATAAACCAAACCATATTGTACAACATCTTACTCAGATAATTGACTGCATTCGCTCGCTCAAAACTGAATCGAGGATCTCTTTAGTGGGTTTGTTCCCTCGCCTGGGTAAGAACCATCTTCAGGAAGATCACACTGTGGCTCAAACTAACGTTCTCTTACGGAAACTGTGCATCGAGAAGACCTCAATTTTGTTTCCATTAATGCAGATCTATGTCAAGATCGCACTTTGTTTTCAAGGGATGGCCTCCATCTTACACGAAGAGGAAAGATCATGCTAACGAATGAACTCTTAGATATTCATACTCCATTGGAAAACCATGCATTTTATCAGGTTCATCCCAGCCATCTATACACACGTTAACAAACTCCCTACCAACCCATACTTCTTCCATATCCAACGGCTTACGCTGTATTTCACTAAATGCCAGAAGCCTGGTCAAGAACTTGGGCAGTCTGCATGCACTCTTGGCTCTCGACATATTCGACCTCGTTTTTTGTTGTGGAAACTTGGTTGGGTCCCAGTTTGACGGATCCTATGATAACTGGACCATTTCCTTACGACATCGTGAGACTTGACAGATCCACCCGGGGGGGGGGGGGGTATCTGTCTTTTATCACCACGGAATAGACGTAGTGTGCGATAAAATAGCGGATGACGTTGAGGCTTTATCAATATTAATACCAAAGCTGAAACTTCAACTTCGTCCTGGGATATCTTCCAAATAGCTACGATGACATTTTGATTACTCATATGACATCCTTTCTTACAAGGGCATTCAGATCTTCTTACTCGAACATTATTCTTGGTGACTTCAATCTTTCTTCCGTTGATTGGAGAAATCATTCCGCAAAAGATATACACCACCGTACCTTTCTGGAGCAAATTGCCCCCCTGGGGCTGCATCAGTATGTTACTGAACCAACACGCCTGAATAACATTTTGGATCTGATTTTCACACAGGATGAAAGGTTGATTTACGATGTCTCAGTGAGAGACCACCTGGGCACAAGCGATCATTGTATGGTTGCCTTTCGGATACATTGTATGTTTAGTCAAGAGTCCATACATGCGTACCACAGGACGAATTAATTTCACACTTTTACGATCATACCTAGCGGATATTCGGTGGAATGCCGATCTTTTTGACCGCTGTGAAACAGTTGATCAAGCTTGGGAGGGTTTTATACAAATTATTGACCATCAAGTAGATAAATGTCGAACCCTATGTCCCCTTGGAAAATCTACTGTTCCTTGTATGCCCCGTGCTATCTCTGTCTTGGGGGAAAAAAGCTAAAGTTATGGAGGCTACACAAAAAGACACCAATATAGATATCCCTAACGAACTATAACAACTGTCGGCGAGAGTACTCGGATTTAGTCACAAAATGGCACTCCGAACGTGAATCCAAAATCATAGCAGAGGGAAATATGTCTGCGCTTTTTCGACTTTATCGCCAGAAGACTGGCTCCTCAAGGACACTACCACCACTGAGGTCAGGTAATGATTTCATTGTGGATGATCTAAGGAAAGCAGAAACCCTGAGCCAGATTTTTGCCTCAAACGGAATCGAGGACGATAAATTGGTTATACCACCGTTGTCCAATGTTGTCCCCTTGGATTTCGATTGTAACACTGTACGTTTTTCCATTGCATCTGTGAAAAAATCTCTTTCGAAACTTAAACTGAACCATGCAGTGGGTCCTGATGGATATTCTGCCTATTTTTACAAACAAATTACGGAGGAGATTTGCTATCCTTTATCTGTCATATTCACAAAATCTTTCTGTACTTGCATTCTACCTTCGATCTGACATTCAGCAACTGTGATACCAATTCATAAAAAAGGTGACGCTGCTTGTGGAAAAAACTACCGCCCAATTGCTTTAACCTCGGTTCCCTGCAGACTCATGGAATCCATTATTAGATTGGTCATGCTTAACTATCTAGAGAAATATAATCTTATAAACCAGGACCAATTTGGATTCATGCCTGGTCGCTCTTCAACCGTCAGCTTCTCTCGGCGCTCGACTTATGAACCTGAGCTCTTGATATCGGCATAAATTATGATGTCGTCTATTTTGACTTCCAAAAGGCATTCGAGTCGGTGGTCCACAGAAGACTGCTGTTCAAGCTTGAAGCCAATGGCTTCGGAAATGAACTGTTACTCTGGATCGCTGACTTCATTTCAAACAGATCACAACGCGTACTCGTGGGCAACTCACTCTCTTTGCCGGTAAAAATCATTAGTGGTGTACCACAGGGTTCCGTACTGGGTCCCCTGCTATTTATCATCTATCTTAATGACCTTAATTGTAATTTACACCGTACAAACGGCTTTAAATTTGCCGATGATTTAAAGATTGGATCGGAAATTATAGAACCTAACGACTCTCTAGCCCTTTCTGCTGAAATACGCAACATTCAAAATTGGGCAGCTGCTTGGCAACTACCTATTTCACAACCTAAATGCCAGACTTTCCATATATGTAAGACAAACCAGGCTTACTCTTACTCTTTATCGGATCAGCTGTTACCAAACATATTAGAAGTCCGCGACCTCAGTATCTGGTTCACTGCAGATCTAAAGCCATCTCTTCACTGCAGGAAAATAACAGCTTCTGCTTTCAGACGGCTTGCTATTGTCAACCGTTGCTTTACATCTGGAAACATACAGACTAAGACCTAAGTCTTTGTTCGCCCCGTGATTGAATATGCAAGCCAAGTTTGGTCGCCAGCCTTGCTTAAGGACATCGACCTGGTGGAATCCGTGCAACACCGTTTCATAAAAAGTCTACACGGTCTCAGAGACCTACCATACTGTGTCCGTCTTAAGAGACTGGGTCTTGACTCCCTTGAAATGCGTAGACTTAAGGCAGACTTGGTCCTTACTTTCCAAATTTTCCGTGGTCTCATAGGTACCAATATGCCACTGTTTGATTTTTGTACGGTGATATCAACCCGGGGCCACTCAATGAAATTATCAGTTCCTTTCGCTAGGACTGAGTGTAGATGGAGTTTTTTTGCTGTGAGGGTGATACCAGCATGGAACTCCCTTCCGGAGACAACAATATTAAGCGCGAATGTTTATGCTTTCCGACGCGGCTTAGACAAGGCTACACTTGTTCGCTTCCTAAAGAGACCAAACTTCATCGCCTGACATTTCATAGCTCATGTCTTACTCGACCAGGCTTCTCAAATCCCACCAACTTCCTTCCTTCATATTTATAAAAAAACAAAAACTTTTTTACCTTTAGGCTTACAGTCAGTGACCCCAAAGGTCCTTGCTTGTCCTGTTGCTTGTTTTGTAGCGGCAAACTTTATTATTATTATTATTATTTTTCTATCTATGGGATTTTTTCGAAACAAATGGATTTTTTCTTGCTAAAGGAGCGTTTAAGTATTATGTCAGCAAGAAGTAGGTAGGGTGTTCGCCTCTTGACCACAACTGCTGACTACGGGGTTAGCAGTTGGAGACGTAAAATGGTAGCACCATTTTTAGAACGAACCCTGCTAGTAAAACCATTTTTATAACTCGTACATGTTAAATACACACGGTCTTTATAAACTTTACTCCCTGCGAAAATGTGTTATTCGATGACATTTCCTGCTGCCGACTTGGTCCATGGCGGAGTGACAGTCAGATAGATGTGTTGTGACAAAGATGGATTGTCCTATCCAGGTATCAAAGAGATTTGTGCAAATAATCATTTGCATGGAAGGTCGTTAAGAAACAGGTCTGTTCAGCAAAACCTTTTTCTTTTCGTATGGAAAATGAAGATTATCGCCAGGAGCTAGTAGCTCGTCAAAAAATACGAGTAGCCCCGGACAGAAAAAACAAACAGGCAAAAAAAAAAGTACTACTTAAATTTGTGAATGATATGAACTGGTTGTGCCGTACTGGTTAAGTATTCTTTTTTTTTTCCAGTGGTTGCAAAAAAAAATCTATCTAATGGAAAACAAATTTTTTCTGTTGGGGGGAAAAAAATCCATCTGACGGGAGGTACACATTTTCTATCTGATGGCATTTCTGTCCCATGGGATGTTCGATCATTTCGATCTGATGGGTTTTTGATCTGATGGGAGGACACAGTAGCAGCAGTACAGCTTCCTCCTTAGGATTCGTGTTAGTTCTAGGCCTAAACGTTCTGTCTTTAAATCACCCATTAGTCCCGGAGAAATTACTTCTACAGCATTCATAGCCTACTGAATTAATCTCGGTTCCACTCAGTGAAAGGTTCCAAATATTACTTGCTTAACGATGCACACAATCAACTGCTTTCGTATTGTTTTATCATTTGGAAAAGGGGCTGAAAACGTCACCATTCAGCACACATGCATATTGCGGCACATATCCACACCACATATTCGTGAAATTTTAAAGTGCAAATCAGTTACAAATCGTCACGTCGTGTTAAATCTGTAACTAACTATTACGACGGTGTTTATGACCTGACTGGAAACTCGTGCTTGCCTTCAGCCAAAACCTATTAAAGTTAATTTTCCTACCAAGCTTGACTGCCTGGCCTTTCGTTTCTTTGACGTCGCTGTACATGAGGATGTGTCCGCATGTGTAATACCTAGAGTGAGATAAGTGGTTTGGGGGCTAGAGTTTTGGTCACTGGGAAATCATTCCATGGGTTAGATTCACCGGGAATAGGGTAGTTCTTCTTCCCTAGATAGCGCCACCGTTGGCACGTTCTGATTGGTTGGGAGGGAGCTGAGCGAGAACCAATCACTGCCATGAATTTGTACGCTTCAAACTCGCGCTGCTTTCGTTGTTCGTGTTTATCGCTTCCCGTGATTTTCTTTCATTTGCGGTTTTGTTTTGTATCTCTAGTGAATGTATTTTCATTTTTATTTTCAAGTTCAGTTAGTTCAGCTTTAGTGCACGTAGTTCATTTAATCAAAAGTGAGCGAAGTGCATTCTTGCCATCAAGAGTTACCATGAACGAAGACGTTATGTCGGCCGTTATGGAAGCAACTGACCACTACAACGACCTGGAGTGATACTTTTTTACTAAAAACTGCATCGAAATTGTCCGCACCGATTTTGTGATTGAGCCTGATCCTTGCCATCCAATTCGACCAGTGAGAATTTTGGCCACAAAGGAAAAGATCATTTTGGAGGTAAGCACTTTTAAATTGTCTTGTTCGTAACTTGGTTAAGACTTAGTTCAAATCATGGCTGCATCATTCAAAGTATGTCTCCGATTTTCGCTACTGCATTCAATACTAAATTTAGAAAGGTGAGCTGGTCGTTGTGTTTTCGAATGCAGGTTCTAGGTAATCAAATCCCACCCCCGTAATCCTATGCATTTGAAAAGTTTGTAACCTTGCCTTTTTATAGAACGTCGGCTATGTATCTGGGCCCGGTGACGGGGTCCTGATTTTAACGACTCGGGGTCCCCGTGAATTCGTTGAAAACTACACCTTTTATCGTGTTGAAGTGCGCTAACCTTCGTAACTAACCTAGCCAAGCCTAATCTAATAAAAACTAAGTTTTATATTTGATTCTTTTGTTTGCCGGGATCCGCACACGCACACTAGCGGTCCCGGCAACGCGTCCACTCTTGGTAATACTAATAAAGAATGGTCAAGGATAAAGGGAACGCTATCGAGTCAGGGCCTTGGTTCTGTGTCTAAAGGCAAGGTAGGATGCAGGCAGTTTGTAGAGAAAATCCAGTAAAAAGAACTCATCTTAAAATGAACTATCAATGTCACTGAGTAGAGATTCATGAGACCACGCCACACTGAGCTGCAGATGAATCTGTGTGCCACAGTTGTGGTTTTAATACCAAGGAGTTAAGCAGTGCCGCAGTTAAGGGGGGTGCAAAGGGTAGCACGGCATCCGGCCCTAGGAGGCAAGGGAACCCTAAATTCAAAGCAGGAGGCCCAAATTTGTACATAAAACTATTATAAAATAGGTCACAACCGGGCAACCTAAATTTTGTAGTCGTTATGGGGCTCTACGTTTCACCCTTGCACCACCCTTTGAAAAAGTCTAGTTGCGGCACAAAAATTCAGTTGGCATCGGTGGATCTTCCTTACCTTATTATAATTAATTTTAAATTATATCAAGATTTAGCAAAATGTCTTACCAAGACATCGAAGACAGGGTTCAATCGTACGTTGTATTCTTTGAAAATAAGAGGACAATATAAACCACAATCGTACATCACCTAGAAGAGAATCATCATCTGCAGTTCAATCAAACAAGAGACCAAATACACCACAACTGACCAATATATTGCAGCACTAGAGCACACGCCACTTTACCAAGTAAACCTTCACCAAGCTAACACATCATTCAGCAAATTGATCAAGCATTTCGTCCACTGGCTGTCTAATGTCCATTCCTTTTTCCCTGGACTTTCGTTCTGCGGAAATCTTTCTCTTTTTTTTTTTTTTTTCTTTCATTGGCTGTTTTTTCTAGGTTTCTTTTCCCTATAGGCCTTCCACAGCTTTTATTCCTAAATTCAACGTTTCTTGAATGCATTTCTTGAAAATAAAACCGCAAAATTGACTTTTAAATCGACTTTAAAATAAAATCAATTTTAAAACTGAAGCTCTATTTATATTTTTAACTAAATGGAGTAATACTTTTAAAGTCAATTGAATACTTTACAGATATGTTTTGTCGCGCATAATGCTACTTTTTTCCTCAGACTGTAAACAAGCCACCAGATTTTCTTGGCCTATCCAGATTCCATAAATAGAGATTTACAGTTTGTGTGATTGACTGACTTTATTCTGTGTTCAACAAATTTTTTTTTTTCAGTTGCAATAGCATACACGGTATTGTATGTATTTTGGGGTTTAATATTCGTTTATTGAATTTAAGAACTTCGTAATATTTAAGAAATTCCCATAACCAGACATGATTAATCGATGTAGACTCGTAGTTGCCCCTTCTCAACTGTCTAAATTTCATTGTCCAATACTGTACGTACCATTTTAATTGATTAATTATACAGGGTGGTCCAGAAAGAGCTGGTCACCCACGCAAATAATACTGGTTAACGCGAGGGGAAATGAAACTGCATGATATAACGATGCATGGGGGGTGGGGGGAGGGGGGGGGGGGGGACATGACCCACTTTTTCAATGTGATTAACACAGTAACTTTTTAGCCTTGCTGCGTAGAGCCTCATTGTAAATTAAGAACTTGTAGAACGTGAGCAGTGCAAAAAAAGAGAACCGAAATAATTTTGGTTTGTTAGGATAGGAAGTATGGAAATAAAAAGCCGGCATTCTTTAGCAAAGGTTGGGTGGTTTCCCTGCCAAATAATTTGCTTGAAACTAAGTTCACCGGTGTCGAGGAACACGTAAAGTTAACTACTCTTGGCAGTAGTCATTTCTCTATACGATTTATAATTGTGTATTTGGTTTGTTGTATTCTAGCCAGTTTCATTTAATATCAAGGATCAGTGGACTTTGGTTTATGCATTGTTCGGAATGGAAGGAACCCAAACATTGCAACTGAATGCTAGCTTCTAATATCCGTATTTCCTAACACTAACGAAACTAATTTTGCTCTCCTATTTGCATTGCTCATGCATTGCTCACCCAACTCGAGCCCATTGGCTTTCCGTCCTGTTTAATGGTTATTCTCTACACATTCCCAATTTTTTTACTGAGGTTCTACAAAGCAATGTTAAGAAAAAATTCGAAACTCCTCGGCGTGAATTTACAGTATTACCGAAGGTATTCTTTTGGCTTTGTTTTGCCGTATTAAACTCAAAAGTTGTGTATCACGTGATCTACTTTCTCTTTACGGTCTACAGACTGACCATTGTAATAAGGCTGATCTTCATAATGATTACTTTTCCTATAATTTCCTGGTGGACAACGGCCTGTACCGAGAAGTTTCTACGCAAGCTACCCCTTCTTTTAGTAAGGTACTCAGCAAAAGAACTTTCGAGGATGTGCTTTTGTTCACCCATTGGATTCGGATGGGTTCTATGATGCCTTTTATTTGCACACGAGCTTAGTTGACCCATCACTATCATCCTGGAATTTCTACAAATTGGGCAAACTTACTTGTTGGAAATAGGCAGTCATTTGGGAGCAGTATCGCGGGGGGATGGCGGGAGAGTCATGAATTGTTTGAATAGTCTCGAGGGAGAACCATACATTTTTTTTAGGTTCCGTCAAGAGGGGGGGGGGGGTTTACAATAAAAACACTGGTCAAACTTAAAGAAAAACTGTAATTTGCCGGCCCCCATGAAGGTCGGCTAAAATTTGTTTCTTTTGCAGAGGAAAAAATACAATACCAGTCAATTTTTGCATAGTTGTCTCAACGATGCTGCTTGGATCTTGAGAATTCAGTGTTGTAACCGGCCAGCTTGGCAACCCCGTCCCGCGCATGCACGGGCCTCCATAAAAGGCTGGCAGCTAAGCTTGCCACGTTTTATATCTCTCAATGGTCCAGAAGGTAACTCGAGAGGGAAGGCAGGGTGGGCCTGAAGGTATTGTATTTTTCTCTCCGCAAAAGAAAGAAATTTTAGCAGGCCTTCATGGGGGCCGTCAAATTACAGATTCTTGTTGCTTGGGGAAAATCCAATACCTGTCAATTTTTGCACTGACAGGTCGACCTCGTCAAAATGGTGACGGGCACCTTCTGACAGAGTTCCCTGGTGGTTCCGACGCTGGCGATGTCTTTCCTACAGTCGGTGATCAAGGTCGATGTATGTCATTTGGTCAGGACTTAGGAATGTTGAAGTTGAAGTATTCTTTTAAATGGAAATTGTTTACAGGGTTGTAAAACGTGAATTAATTAATCAGTTGATGGTTTCTGTTGGCTGGGCGCCTGGGATCAGCCGGTGAGTAACCGTCTGAGACGGTTGCTTGATACAAAAGGTGGCATGCCCGCATAGCTGCCAGCCTTTCATGGAGACCCACGCATTTTCGGGACGGGGTTGCCGAGCTGGCTGGTTACAACACTCTGAATTCTCAAGATCCAAGCAGCATCGTTGAGACAACAAAGCAAAAATTGACAAGTATTGGATTTTTCCCACGCAACAAGAAAGTAATTTTTGGATCTCAAAAATGTCACTGTCAGCAGTCAAAATTTCTAAAAACCCCTCCGGAGGGGGGGGGGGTGACACAGTGCCAGACACCCCCTACGATGTCAGTGTTTACAAGGTTTTGAACGTATAGCAGTAGTGCTACAAGTATAGGTTTTTTTCAAATAAACTTTCTAGAAATCCCTTGCCTCCTGGTTTCTTGGCTTCACCTGTGTTGCAGGTGCTGACTATGTTACGGTGTGGGCATATAAGCTAATAGTGCATTCATCATACTTATATTTATGAAAATCGACCAAAATGGGACATTTTTAACTCAACTTGTCTTTTCGTTACAAACAAGGTACAACTAATGGTAACTTGTTGGTACTGGGTACTACTCTACAGAAAATCATGTGCAGACCGTCTCAACAGGCACACGAAAATTGTGTGTTTTTGGGGGAAGGGTCATATTATGTTTGGGCCTTGAGTGGGGGGAGGGTGAAGATTTGTTCAAGGGTTTCTAAGAGAGATCATCATCGAAGATTTGGTGGTCCCATTTTCACTTCTTCCCCCTTTGAACGTTATGACTATTCCCATCTACAAAAAAACAAAGAAAAGTAGCTGTTCCTTTTAATAACAGATCTACTTCTTCGACATGTGTACCTTAGTCCTCCTAACCCTCTCATCTGCAACCAACTCTTGAAATACCTTCAGAAGCATGAACTTTTGGACCATAACCAGCTTTTTTTTATGACTGGCAGGTCTTCTACACTGCAATTATTGCAATGCCTTGATAACTAGACTTTGTCTTTGGAAGTCGGTATACCAACTG
The DNA here is from genome assembly GCA_023313725.1 of Lithobius niger. NCBI lineage: Eukaryota > Metazoa > Arthropoda > Chilopoda > Lithobiomorpha > Lithobiidae > Lithobius > Lithobius niger. The sequence goes on from JAHWFP010169403.1 coordinate 18,280, forward strand.
ATGAAATTTTAATGGATTATGCTTAAGTGTTTGATTCAGTGCCCTTAGCTAAACTTTGTGGTGAACTGGCTTGCTATGGGATTAATGGCAAGGTATTTTTGTGAATCTCAGGGGTGCTCCACAGGTATGGGCTAATTTCACATTTTATCACATTTCTACTTTTCATATTATTCACATTTTTCGCATACTTCCTTTTAATTTTTTTAATTTTTCATATAACCACTTTTGGACATGAGGCGTTCAAGATTTAAGTCATCAGGAAGGGGAGAAGGTTCGGCTACTGGTCACAATTGCTGGCGAGGGGGGGGGGTTGACATAAGCACTGCTACCCCAGTAAAAGGGTGTAAATATGCAAAGGGTTCTCAGAAAAACTATGGATTGACACGGAAGAATACCCTCTCAAGGGGGAGGGGTTGCTCAACTGATGGCGATTGATGAAGACGGGGGAGGGGGTTAAAATGGCCAATTTCTTGGTCGCCCCACATTCCACTTTACAATGCACGCAACTTCATGTTAACGCAAGTTTTTTCTGGTAAAACAGCTTTTGGTTTTATTGTTGCGAAATTACACACAGATGCTCATAATTCCTGGACCAAAAGTTAAATAAATAAATAAATAAATATAAACTTCGTTGCAGGAGCAATAGGAAAGGGCCCTAGCGGGTCTCTGATAGCCAACCTAAAATGGATAACATTACTGTAGAAATGTAAACAAGAGGACGTGATGGAGGGGTTATAGTGCAGGATGAAAAGTAAAATTCGGTTTGTAAAATGTGAATAAATTTGAAGCATAGTCGTATAGGCCATTTGTCAAACATTAAAAAGGTAGGAATAATGAAAAAACTAATGAACAAGTTGGGACAACAAGAACCAGAATTAGAGTTCCCGTGGGTGACGCTGCAGGAATTTTTCCAGATTCACTTCGGTTAGAAGCCTGTGAAAGCCCTGGACAGTAGTTGAAGAAACAACCGACTCAGGAAGTGAGCTCCATACCTTAACCACTCGCACCGAGAAGAAACCACTTCTACAATTCAAGCGTGCCGGCGACGGTGCGAGCTTGAACGAGTGACCTCTTGTGAAATTCACATGATTGAGCTCGAAGAACGGTAGTGCCAACGGCAGAAATCCACGCACTATTTTGAAGGTCAAGACAAGGTCGATCCGCAGTCGCCGCAGGTCGAGTAATTCAAGATTAGCAATTCCAAGACGCTCAATGTATGGGACATTTTTTAGGTCCGGCAGGGACTTTGTGAATTTCCGTTGGACCGACTCTATACGGTCGATGTCCCGTAGTAGTGACGAAGACCAAACCGGGCTGGCATACTCCAAAATTGGGCGCACAAACACCCTGAATGCCCACACCCAAAGCTTAAGATTACCAGTGGAAAAACAACGATTAACTACGGCCATACGTTTGAAAGCTGTTGCAGCAATTTTTGTGCAGTGTATACTAAATTTTAAATCTGCACAAAACAACACCAAGGTCTCTCACCTCGTCAACCTCCGGAAGAGATTGTCCATCCAAAAAATAGGTTGTACTTAGATTAGTTGGTCCAACATGCAATGAGTGGCATTTAGAAATTGAAAGAGGAAGTTGCCAGCAGCCCAATTTTTGACCGAGTCAATTTCACCTGATAAAAGTCTGCAATCAGCTGGTTAATTATAGCGGAATCCAGTTTCAGATCGTCCGCGAACTTCGACTGGCTGACATTTCCATAATTTCTAGTTAGATCATTTAAGTAAATCACAAAAAGGAGTGGGCCCAGAACTGAGCCCTGTGGAACTCCGCTAATAATTTTTTGTTCCGCTGAAGTTGAATCTCCAAGCAGAACTGTCTGTGTCCTGCACTGATAAATGCATTGATCCACTTGAAAAGTTTGCCACCGAAGTCAGATTGTCCAAGTTTAAACAAAAGCTTTGAGTGTACTACCGACTCAAAAGCTTTACAAAAGTCGAAATAAACAACATCGGTAGGCACCCCAATGTCCATGGCAGGTGTCCGTCCTGTCCAAACACAATAGAAGTTGAAGGGTGGTTGAATGGCCTGGCATAAATCCAAATTGATCACCACAGATTAGATCAATAGATTTAGCAAATATTAGCATACAGTCACGTAGAATGGTCTCCATAATCTTATATGGGACGACCGTCAGAGCAATTGGTCTGTAGTTCACAGGTTCTGCTGCGTCTCCCTTCTTAAATATCGGAATTACCATGGCAGTCTTCCAAATTGCAGGCAAAATTCCTTCATTGAAAAAAAGAGTGAAGTTAGTAGCCAATGGATAGCCGATTTTGTTACTTAACTATTTATAGAAATATGCCGAGTTCCCATTTGGGCCCACGGCATGACTTGGTTTGATTTTATTAAGCGTTCGCTTAACAGAGTAGAAGGTAAAACTCACTTCTGGACTGGGATCGCCAGCAGTCGTTATGTAGTCCGAGGGAGACATTATGGTGCAATCGTCGACCTGTCCATTTGCAACGAACAGCTGGTTTAAAATTTCTGCCTTCATGCTAATTTGGGTGATAAAATCGCCAGCGTGCTTTAGTGGAGGAAACTCTCTTGAGAGGCGTGTTTTTTTCGCGATATAATCTGAAAAGGGCAGAAAGAGTCCCCTCTCTGATCGCATTTGAAATATGTGTTCGATGCCATTCTGCGACTGTGGAAGCATTCAATCTACGACATGTATTATACCATTGAAGCTTATCTGCAGTTGGCGAATTCTAATAGCTTCGCCATAATTTTAGCTTACGATTACACAGGATTGACAAATTTCTAGGCAGTTTTACTTTATGATTGTTTTTTCTTTTTAGAAAAGATTTGCATTGAGCAACTTCCTCCTGAAGAATTTCGCAGAAAATATCCCAAGCATGGATTGCAGAACTGCAATTATCAACTAAAAGCTCCTTCCAATTAACCTCAGCCATATTGGCTTGCAATTTACCGAAATTAATCGATTGGGAGCAAGAAATTTCCCCAACAGGGTTCAAAAAGGAGGAATGCACTCCGAATGAAACCATACAGTGGTCACTAGTACCTAAATGGTCTATTACCTTGGTATCAACCACGAGATGGTTATTGTCAGTGAGTATAATGTCCAAAGTACTATCACTGCGCGCTGGTTCATTAACCAGTTGGCACAAACCATGCTCGACAACCAAATCGAGGAAAATACAGTGCGTTCTGTCGCGAGCGTGCAACAATTCCCAATTAATTGTTGAAAGTGCCTCTGATGTGTCAGATTTACGTGTTTTTAACACATTCAAACCGTGTCTGTAAGCTATCATGATACCTCCCCTGCACGAACCGTGATCAGAGCTAAGTATAGAATATGAAAAGGAACCTGTAATCATGGAATCAGTATGACTGTGGTCAAACCATGTTTCCACAACAAAAAGCATGTCATAATTATCAGTTGCAAGGATTGCCCAAAAACTCCCCATATTTTTAACAAGACTATGTGCATTTATCAATATGCAGCGCAGATGGGATATGGAGTAAGAAGGGTTGGGTGAATGGGAGTTCCCAGTTGAAAGTTTCAGTTTCCCTGGTTGAAGTGAACTTCGTCAATAACTCTTTGTAGTGTTGATTTTACCCTCTTGGTTAGGTGTAAGCCATCTGTGGAAAGAAACGTGCGATCGGAACAAAGTTCGTGATCCATGGAGACAAAGTTGTAGCCTAATGCAACACATTGCTGCCGTAGAAACCTGTTGACATCAGCAGCATCATGATCAGCATTGCTGTTTTGTGGTCCGAAGCGAGGGATTAGTCCAATTAAAAGTAATTTTGGAATTTGGTCCCAAACGGCGAGTCTGAGTGGCCAGGTCGAGCAGTTGGTCAACAATAGACTTTGGTTCATCAGTAGAAATGTTGTTAGAGCCTACACACAAAATATAGGAGGAATCGAGATCCGATTCGGCCACATGGATGGAAGTTTTGACGCCAAATGTTCAACTCTTGCACCTGGCCAGGTCCAAGTTTTTTAACGTATGTTGTTGTTACCACGTAGACCTCTAGTGTGAGAGTCCCCAATAATAACTGACTGGATCTTTGGTGAGTCATCCGCAGTTTTTTTCTTTGTCGGTACAAAAGGCTGGTGGTTACTTGAGCCTGGTAGCTGGACCTGTTCAGTTCGAACTTGATTCTTTTCATTGCAGAGAGTTGAAATGCTGTTGGCAAGTGGTGTCACGATGTTACTCGGTTCTACATCCATCTGTACTGTTTGTTTAATCGATCGGTTTCGATGGTTTCTTCTGCGTGTCACATTTGGAGGTAAAAATTTGCTTTCTCTCGCTAGCAAGCTATTACCGGGTTTACAGTTGTTAGCGTCAAGTTTTTTGATAGTATCATGGATCATCACGGTATTACTTTCATGGTTTATTAGCTGCTTCGTTGATTTGTAATGGAGGTGGCAGCTACTAACCGACAATGTGCCGTCGCTTGTATGCGTCAAGACCGATGTAAGTTCTATTGTGTGTTGATGCGATTGCTGGGTAGACAGATCCACAGCTTTATCCTTGTGATTTATATCTCCATGTTTATTACAACTGGGCAACTTCTCCAAAAGTTCCTCATTTACTGCTGCCAGAATTTGTGCTGTTAGTTGTTGCTGTTAGGATGGATAATTTTATTGTTTTTATTTTAGTTTGAGAGTTTTGCCTCTTTGTCACACCACTGCTGGTATTTTTCGAATTTTATCACTTTTGTCACATTGTTTTTGCTGTTATACCAAATTTTCACCATTTTTCCCATTTTTTCACAACGGCACCACCCCCAGAATCAGATTTCTTGTCAAATAGATCCCGAAACATCTGCATAAATCCTGTCTGTCATTTCAAGTTTGTTATATATATGTATCCAAGGACTGTACATCCTTGTATAAGAGTGCCTCCGCTAATCAAGTTAAGCCTACTAGACACGGGGGGGCAGCACTAAGCAGTCCTTCTCTCCAGCATGACTTCTCGTAGCTACATGACTTCGTTTGAGTTGTTCTAATTTAAATCACACAAATAAGTAATGCTTATAGCATGGATTTTGCAACAATGGGCCGGTATAAGTGATTTAATGGACACTTTTGGTGAAGCGACGTACGAGGAGCTGTGGAATCGTCCGAGGGGGCGAAGCCCCCGAGGATGTTACTCAGTTCCGAGGACATTGCTTCACCAAAAGTGAGCATTAAATCACTTATACCGGCCCATTGTTGCAAAATCCATGCTATAACTGTTTTATTACCATACTTTACCCCCCCCCCAAAAAAAAAGTAAGTAAGCAACTGTAGTTTTTTTTTATGAATTCGTTTTTGTAAGCTGTACATAGTACCTAGGGGTGTAAGGACCAGAAAAAATTAAGTCTTAAAAAACAGAAGTCAGAAAAATAATTTAGCTAAAATAATTTACATAAAATTTGTTAAAAAGAAATTGGCTAAAAATAAATTTGCGAAAGTTAGTTTTTTACATAGCATGTCGCCATAACCCCCACCCCACCACCTCATAACAGATGGTAACACGTTTGGTTAACAACAACAACTCCTCCCCTCCCTCTCCCACCCGATTTACGAACGCTCCTTTAGCGCCGCTTTGAGCAGAGCCTATTCTTTGGAATCTTTAGGGTTGCATGAGATTTTCTCATTATTAAGGGTAGATGTTGGTCCGAAGTCAGGCAGTCGCCGGTGAGGGGGGGGGGGGGGAGAGGAGGTTAAGCCTAGTTGTTGGTTGGTTCGTCACGAAATGTGGTTGGATTTGGGCATGTGCAATTATTAGTGATGATCGAACATACACTGTTTCACTTTGAATCAACTATTTCGTCTCTGTTTCCAATTTGAAGGAAATCGGACGATAGTAAGCATAATTTTGAAATGGTGGTCATCATACATTAACAACGACGATGGTACATTCATTGTCATTTAATATCAAGTAATAGCTGAGTCGCTTATGTGCTTAATCTGAAAGTAATCGGTATTTTGCCAAAGGCAGATGTAGGTTAGAAATGCAGTTACAGTAATACGGACATTGAAGTAGCGCAAGAAAGAGCAAGGATCTTTAGTTATCTTATCACCGTCAACAAAGTGTACGCTATAAGTGTGCAGGATAAGTATGCGGTATAAGTATGCAGTATAGTCACCCACCTTTGTTGGAAGTGGTTAGGTTACGGAATTTAGAATGCACGCTTACAACAATGAAAACAAAAAAAGTATGGAATAACTAAACATATTCAGTTATTAATACTTAAAATGGTGTCAGAAGTGGGATACAAACCCACGCCCACATACGTTTAGCCTACTTGCCACAAGAGGGTAGCACTAAGCAGGCCCTCCCTCAAGCATGACTTCTCCTAGATACACGAGTTCGTTTAAGTTGTCCTAATTTGGGCTAAATCGTACAAATAACTTAATATATTTAGTTAATAATACTTAATAGAGTTCAAAGCCAGTTATTTGTAGAGTTCCTCAGGGATCGATTATTAATCCCCTACTTTTCTTGTTTACTCCAGTTAATGCGCGTCCCCCCCCCCCCTCCCCAATACTGTTATGCCTAAATTTGCTAATCACGTAATATACCAGCATATTAGTATCAATGATGACTATATGAACTTTCGTCTGTTTTAATGCATAGCGTTTGTTGGTCATGTGACTGGCAGTTAGCCATTCTGTGTGCCGAAATGTCACACAATGGATCCAAAAATAATTACTTAAACTATTATTTGACAGATGAACTTTAAATCATGTGTATGACGTCAAGGATATTGGTATCTGCGTCACAAAGTGGTCTTCAACGTGCCTCCTACGCAACAACATCGTTAAACCAGTTCTGGGGGTGGGCGGAAAAAAGGTCCGGGGGAAAAAAAGGTCCGAGGAAAAAAGTTCCGCGTAAAAAGGTCCATGGAGAAAAGGTCCGCGGAAAAAAGTTCCAAGAAAAAAGGTCCGGGATAAAAGGTTTTCGGGAAAAAAGATCCGGGGAAAAAATGTCCGGTATAAAAGGTCCGCAGAAAAAAGGTCTGGGGAAAACAGGTCTGAAGAAAAAAGGTCCGTGGAAAAAAGATCCGTGGAAAAAAGGTCCGAAGAAACGTTAAATAGTACGACTTAGGCACTGATATATTTTGGCTTATAACTTCTAAATTGTTCATCAAATTCAAGGTTAATTAAATATATTTATCAGTCCGAGAAAAAATATCCATACAAAGGTAGAAGTTCTTTAAAAAATGAGATTATTATTGGGCGTTACGTCTCAATTCTCTGCCTACCTTGTACATGGGTTGCTCTATAATACGAAAAAAAAGCCTAGTCAGGAGACATTAACTCCAACCGGGAACAAAATCTTGGGCGAAACCCGGCCTCTCAAAGGAGTGATATGAAATTAAAATATTTAACGGAAACTTTAACAGAAACTAGAGCAGAGCGTATTTTCACAATGGTGAGGGTA
>JAHWFP010169404.1:0-16538 GCA_023313725.1 Lithobius niger
GGTGCGGCTCGCGTCTTGTCTTGGTACGAGATCCTGGGCTGATGGACCTTGAATGCAAGCCTCATTCTGGCAGTTACTCAATCCAGTGTACGATTATGGTCGATGCGTGGTTTCTGCTGCAGGAAGGTTAACGGCTACCACAGAATTTAATACAGGAACTGAATTTGGAGATAATTCGTACAGAGTAAATACTTTTTTTAAATGCTTTTTCGGACATTCGCTTCGTTATCAATTTTGGTAACAGCAGTATTGTTGTGATAACACCAAATGTTTTAGTGAAAAGATTTGTTGTTTCTCCAAGCCTGCGTGGTATTTAGCAAGTGCCGATTACTAAAGGTGCTCATTTCTGCTCAGCAGTACTGATCAGCTCGGTTCTGCTCGGTGTACCAGGCATTTTCTGAGTGCTTGGCTTGGCATCGGCTCGGCAGGAAAAAATGTGCACGGTACAGCCTTAGTTACTACAAGGTTAAGCCAAGATTGGTGGTTTAGTTTCTGCATGGTTCAGGTAGCCAAAACTTTCTCGTATACAAATAGGGTTACATCATTCAAAAGTAGCTTATAAAATCCAAAATTAAAAAATAAATGGTTAAATTTTACCCAGTATATTCAGTAAAATGACGTAATTGTCACTTGCACAATGAGAGGGTAGTTCAAAATTGTGAATTTCCAGTTTCACTTCAAAATCAAGACCTATTTCCGTGTAGCTTTAAAAGCATAAACGGCACCCACCTTTTTGTTAAACCTGTATTAGGAAGTGGCAGCACTACCAGAAAACGATAAGAGCCTTGATGCAGGCAACAATCACGTAAAGTATTTGTCACCCTGATCGTAGTTGGAAGCTAATTACTTGTTAATTCTGTTCTTCTTTAACCATTAAGAATAAAAAAAAGATCAACTTTATAGAAAATGTGAAGATTCTCCCAGAGAACTTGTTCTCGCCGAAACTGTGTTACAAGATTCGGATCCTTCCCTATGCCTACGTCGTGTTTTTACCTCATTAACGCAATCATTTATGCAAAATATTGCGTCACTTCTGCCTCTATCCCATTTCCCCCTACCCTGTTCGCGTCCACTCACTCTTTTCTGGCTGTGAACGTACGATTCCATGCAGGGAGGCGGGCGGGCCCGGTTTGTAACAGAGTTTCGTCGGATTCGACTCAGAGAACTTGGATTCTCCTGGCGAGAACAAGTTCTCTGGGAGAATCTTCATTTCTCTTTCGCAGAATTCTCCTCATTGTGCTACAAGATTGGGATAGAGTAGGAAGCAGTGCACACCTTGGAATCGCTCCAAAGATGGCTGTGGTGACCTTGGTCCCACTTGGTAATCATCCTGTACGTACACCCCAGACCAACCAGGGACCCCACTCATCCTCCACCTCGGCATCCAAGTACGGGTCCCAGAGAGGGCCCCTGCACTTCGCAAGGGATACGGTCCCTCCATGGCGCAGGCCAACAGCCGGACGAACCAGGCTGCACACTGCCAGTCCGGTGTCACCAGTACTGCCCATTTTACTCGATCCACGATGAGCTTGTCTACACAACGTCCAATTAAAGGACACGGGGAAAAAGGTACGGAAAGAACGGGCCCCAGTTCACACTGAACGCATCCACAAACTCTGCCCCTGGGCATCATTCCCACGACCCAAATTGCTGCAATTGGCCCGTCGCCTCTGATGCAAACACGTCCACGTCTGGCGTCACAAACCACCTACAAATCTTGTGGAACGCCGCAGTACACAATCGGAAGTCAAATCTGTCCCAGAAATTTCGAGATAAACCATCCGCTGTCACATTCAACTTCCCCGGCACAAATGCCGCCTGTACCATACAATCCAACTGACTTCTACGCCGCTCTAGGCTACAGACCATGGCATTAAGCATCTGGGACTTCGTTCCCCACTTGATGATTCACGTACGACACGGCCACCACATTATCCGAAAGGATTCGTACGACCCGTCCCCAGACCAGGTCTCCAAAAACATCTAGCACTTTTTAGCATAGCAAATAATTCTCTTGCATTTATATGCAAGGCAGCCTCCCTGCGTTGCCACGTTCCCAGCGTCTTCGAATCCCCTGTGGCCGCTCCCCAGCCGATGTCCGAAACATCCGTTGTCACCACTAGTGCGGCCTCCACAGAGACCCAGGATTTTGCTACCACCGGGTGACTCGAGAGCCTTCGCCCACTAGTTCAAATCCTCGCAAGATCCTTGCGAAAGGCTTCCTCCGTGCACCCCCGCACGAAACCAGGTCGTGTTGCCACCAACGTGTGTGCAACTTACCGTTCTCCACGGCAGACAACAAACTTTCCGCCAGGCCCAATAACCTTTGAATCTCCTTAACAACGTGACCGTGTTCTGTTGCAGTACCGCAACCAATCGTACCATACGAGCCCGATTTCAGGTGGCAGCACAAAATGGGCTGACTTTAGATCCAACATCATACCCAACAATTTCAAAGCCTGCGACGGTAATTTACGAAAAAGCCTGACTTCCGCAAGGTTTCCAACACTCTTCGCACATCACGCTGCAAACCTGCTGCGGACGGACCTACCACTGCAAAATCATCCAGGTAAACGAAAATTAACACACCGGCCCGGCGCAAGAAGCGCCTCACCACTGACAAAAGTTTCATAAAAGTACCCAGGGCCGAAGCCAAACCAAATGGTAGCACACAAAAGCGGTATAGACAACCCTGCCAGGAAAACATTAACAATCGTCATGCACCGTCCGTTATTGCCACTGCATAATGCGCTTGAGACAGATCGATGGTACCACCCTGGCTGTAAATGCTCTACTACCCTCGGTAGTGTATCTAATTAGCACTTTCGTACCACTACAAACTCATTCAAGCCTTTCAGGTTCAAAATTATCCTAATCGACCCGTCTGGCTTTGTCACTGGAAAAAATTGGGGACACAACTCCTACACTCCCGTTTTTCACTCTCTCAATTATACCTTGAGCTAACATCTCGCTCAATTTCGGGGCAATCTCGTTCGCATCGTCAAGTAAAGGCGGTCTCGCCGAAACCACCCTCAGCGGTGGCATATTTCCCAACTCTAGACCAGCTCCGTCTACAATATCCAACACTGCCGGCGACGCCCCAATGGCCGCCTACTCTGAACGATGGCCCCTCAAACTTTCATCACACCATGTACTCACTCTAAGCTCTGTTCCAGCTTTTGTTTTCAAACAATCCAACCGCACACACAACAAAATTATCTACTCACGCTCGGTAGAGCCGATGCCTTTGCACGCCCCAGCGTTCCGCATCATCCAAAAAAAAAATTAAAACTGAGCTATCCGCACTTTTTATCACCACCAACAACTACAGTTCGAGGTTCGTGTCGGTTCAGTCAGTTACCGACTCCGACAATGGGTTTCACATATGAATTCCAAAACGCACGTCTCTTTCACTATCACCTCGTTACTCTCCAAATTGAGCTACACAAACCAAAATTAATCACTACGAACCTGACAAGCCGCATTAAACCACTGCCGAAACTTCTGAAGAAGTAATTATGTTCACGTGCAGACGTACTTGGCCGGCCTAACAGGCAGCCACGTTTTTCGTTCTCGCAAAATCTGCCGTCACCATGGCAGCCGCCATCTTAATACTCTCCAACCAGTCTCGATAGAAATACTCACCACCAACCGCGTGGCTTCGTAGCCACGCTGCCTTGCTTGGAAAGATGGCGCACTTCAGGTCAACTGCGAAAACGATCGTTCGAAACGAATTTCTCTTAGTAATTACAACAATCTTAGCTCAAGATTTTCTGACTGCACGCGCTAGCGGCAAGAAAAAGAGTGTGTTGACGCAAACAGGGAAGGGGGAAGTGGGACAGAGGCGGAAGTGATGCAATATTTTGCATAAATGACTGTGCTTATGAGGTGAAAACGTGCCGTAGGCATAGGGAAGGATCCTAATCTTGTAACACAGTGAGGAGGATGCTACGAAACAGAAACTAAATTTTTGTATTTTGGATAACTGCTCGTTGTGGTAATTACAGAAGCGAGCGAAACATCAATTCACTGTTGCCAACTGTAATAAAACCTCGGACATCCGAACTAATTGCACCGAAAGGTGTTCTGATAATCGATTTTACATGCCAAAAATAAAAAGAATTGCATATGTGATCAAATTAGATGCAACGAAGTAGAAGATCATACAGAAAACTACCAACAAATAAAAATGCATCAAGAATTGGTGATTCTACCAGAGAACTTGTTCTCGCAGGAGAATCGAAGTTCTCAGAGTAGAATCCAACGAAGCTGTGTTAACTGGTGGGAATGCCCCTCTTACCTGTCTGACCAATCGGCACCCTTTATTTCACTATTTGCATACAATTTTTCCTTAATGTATGCAATTTTTGACGTCATTCCTGCTGCCTGCATCACATCCGGTCCCCGCTCCATCCCACTTCCTCCTCCATGCCTATTCCCCATTGCTTTCAGCAGGCTGGCACCTATACCTGTGCCAGTGGAGGTGGGAGGAGGTTAACTAACACAGCTTCGTCGGATTCTACTCTGAGAACTTCGATCTCCTGCGAGAACAAATTCTCTGGTAGAATCAGCAATTCTCATTCATAGAATCACTCCTCGCTGTGTTAACTGGTGGGACAGATTCACACTAGAGGCGCAGCCCAGCCATCCAACCCGATTGTTACAGCAGGCCCATATACCTGTTCATCTGTTGGCACAGCTTTCCAGCTAGACCCGTCGCCAAACTCGTAGGAAGTGTGAGACAAATCCTGGTGACGATGCCCATCGCCGTTACCCGGGACAGTGACGCTTCACAACCCGCAGCTGCCACGGCCACCGCCACTGCCGAGCACCCCGAGCCGGCCTAGAAATGTGTTACGTACATGCCAGCCTCCTGCCCGTATCACAGAACCATCTCACTGATGCCTGTTAGGAAACCCATCGCCCGTGCAGTCATATGTAGGACAGAAACAGCCGTTCCGGCCCGCGTCCAGTCTCCAGCACTCCGTACCTCGTGAAAGCTTGGTCCTTCTAATGGACGACCGATGATACCTCAACGCACCCCCTTCCTGAAAACCTCTACCTCATCGCAAAGTAGTTGGGGACCAGGGAAGAGGCGCCGCTGCTCTGGCCGCTCTAAGGCGACACATGAGAACCGCATCAGGTGGCGTACTGCCACCCCTCACCGACCAAGGTACGTCAGTCCATCTGATCCACAGCCAGCAGCACGCAACCCCTCAACGTTAAGGTTTTGAGCGACCCCTCTTTTTCTATGCCAGGTCCCCCGTAGCCTGACGACCACCGCCACATCACCTACGTACTCCTGCCGATGCATCAGAGGCCGTCAGAGGAGCACTCTTTTCTCTTCCCTTTAACAAATGATCGCCTGACTAAAAGGACGTTCCGCCCCATTAAAACATATCAAGTCCACACTCTCTCCCCCTCCGAGGGGGAAGGGGGGGGGGATGGGCGCCGCCACTCCAGTCATGGTTTAGAAGACTGGCCGCTTCCTGGCGGCATCTCCAACAGGGCCGCAATGAGACCAGCATTCCGTACAACAAAATCCCCTTAATTATCAATACCACATTCTCCCCATAACACAACAAAGGCCACTGATCCCCCCCCCCATGACAACCACACCGGGGAGGGGGGGGGAGTTAGCACAACCTATTTCTCCACACCTCCTGAGAAAGAGCTGGGCACACACGTAATCCCCCGAGACGCCACTGCAATCTAGGTAACTATACCGACAAATCCACTCTTGGCATCCCATGTTGGGGGGGGGAGGAGGGTTGTGGCCTGCCGCCCAACCTGAAGGCCAACAGCACTCAAAAATAATCTAGGCCCGCCTGTAGTCGCCTGCACATACGCTACACATGCCTCCAACAAATGCCATACCACTTACCACGTGATCGTCGAGGCACTACCTCCTAGATTTCCTGTGTCTCGTTCCTCCTATTTGACAAACACTTCAAACCTCGTACACAAAGTACGGACACCCTATCTGCACCGTATGCAAAGTACGAAAATACATCAACCAAACTGCCTGCGTTTCTCACCCTGCACCCTCTCCAAATACTCAACAGCCATTTATACTAAACAAAGCCAACCCAATCATAGCCAAAAAAAAAATATATACATATACATACACAAAAATGTTCAACGTCAACATTCACGAATGCCTCCGGTACCCACTCTACGTCAGGCCCAACTCAATTCCAACCAAATGTCACATGACAATTCTGACATAACGTAAACGTTCCGATCGCCTCACGGGAATTCCTCCCCCCCCCCCCTCCTCCGTGCCACATGGCACCTTCCGTGGAAATCAACCTACACCAACGGGGACCGGTACGATTTCAATGCGCGCCTCTGTTTACGATTAACACCACCAAAACCATATGCACATTGCATAATACACGGGAATTCATCACGGGCATTCCACCACTTACGCCTCCGTGACATTTCACACCACTAATTGCGCATTGCAATATTCAAGTCCGTAGACTTTCCACACAACGTTTTCACTTAACCAGCCCCAAACGCTCAGTTTTCATTCACCTCGAGTAATCGAAATACACGTTCTCGCCTCACTTACTCAGCATTTCTCTTAAACCACGAGCCCATTCAGCGCCTCGAGCCGGATTACCATCTAGCGGCGCATGCCGCACCTTGGTATTACAATTTACCATTATTATTACTACCAGTAAAATCATAATCATTATTTTATCATTATTATTATTATCATTAAAATCACTTCGCCTCTTCGAATCAAACCACTGTCGTAATACGCCTCACCATCTCGCGAGTGGAATATCTAGGGTAATCCTACGCCTCGTCACCTTGACGGTATTGCACTACGATTTTCGGACTCGTGCCCGGATCGTTAATCCTAGATTCTTTGAAAAACAGTACTCACCTTCACTTGCCGAAATACCCCCTGCATTTCACTACTTCTAATCGCCGGCAAACCTGATATGGACTCCGCCATGCTGCCCCATGGAAAGGCCGTCGTAGTAGACACGCCTGTCCTCGCACTAGGCCAACGCCGCCATCTTGATTTTTTGTCCGGCTGTTTCCACGCTGTTTCCACACCAAGAAACTCCGTCATCCCTAGCATCCGCTGGATAAACCATTCGCCATTAGCACGCGACTTCAGACCTTACTGTTATAGATTTAAATCAACTCTATAGTCACGGAACAATCCACATTTTCGCCCCGCGAAAACGACACACGACTTGCCGTTACGACGGCAAGAGACAATGGGGAAGTTGCATGGAGGAGGAAGTGGGATGGAGGGTGGACCGGATGTGACGCGGGCAGCAGGAATGACGTCAAAAATTGCATAAATTAAGGAAAAATTGTATGCAAATACTGAAATAAAGGGTGCCGATTGGTCAGAAGAGTAAGAGGGGCATTCCCACCAGTCAACACAACGAGGAGTGATTCTATGAATGAGAATAATCTTTTTGGTGAAATGGAGCTTTTGCGCTTAATTTTTAGTCATAATCATTTGAATCACCAGCTGTTTAAGGACTTTTACCCGTAGTTCTTGTATTTATCTCTTGATTGTGGCTCAATACTGCCATGGACAATTTCGGGAAATCACTGGACTGGTCCGCTTACGGGGCCTTGACACTAAAGGATTTCAACAATTATATTCTTGTGTTGTCGCAGTATACAGTTGTTCATCTAGATAGGATCACATTGTTGTAGACGCTTGGATATTAAGTTGCAATTGTTTGATTTTGTTTTGAAGATTCTTTACGTATTTTTCAACGTAGCACTTCCCATTCACCTTGCATTCTTGCCGAGAACAGTATTGCGAAGACGTAAACGGTGACGAAAGGATACACTACACCCTTGTGGGCAGAATCAATATTCCAAGGTAGCCTACTCATTTCTTCGAATTTATGAGACTTGGCCTGTAGGCGGACCAATCTTACGTGAGTTGACAGGTGCACCGAGCCAAAATACAATCGCAGTTACGTGACACGCACATTATTTTGAGAAGTTTTGTCTCAGCAAACATGATAAGTTTTAGATTAATATACAAGTTTTTCATCCATGATCCTATCCTATCAATAGGATATACTTACCACCCAGCTCCAAGTGATGAACTGATCCAACCGTAAAGCCAGGAAGATAAACTGCAGAACGTTAACTGAACAAAAAAGTTCAAGCTGCAAAAACAACACGTGCAGATGTAATAATGAGCAAGACAATGAAACAAAATTGAATTTATGGTTACGGCTGCATGAAAGGTCAAATTGTTGAAATTTATGCGGGAAAACTACACTCCCAAAAATCACACAGCTTGAGTGCACAATTATATGCAAAGTTACATTTTTCCTAAATTTTGAACCAGCATGTGGTAGACAAGTGCAATTTGTATCATTTTACACAACTTCAAATAAGCTTTCTAATGGAAATATTCATTCCAAAGAAATTAGGCCACAACTTTTAATACACTTGGTTTACGGGTGTGTTTGAGTCTATCTGAGTAGAGCCAACTCGAGGCGAGTTCGCAACAGAAGAGTCGAGTATCGAGCAGAGTTGAGTATTTGATGAACATGGCTTGTTTGCAAGTTTCTTCTTAATTTGTTACAATAACAATACTAAGATGCTGCTTAACCCTTTGAGTGCTAAACCCGAGAAAATCTCGGGCCAAACACAAGCACAGGTTGAAGTATTAAAAACAGAGTCCTTACTACGCGCGAGATGGCCAACAATGCAGGAATGACAACAATACTAGGTTCGCTTAACAAGCCGACTCTAGAGACGACCATGGCCGAGTTGGTAGAGGCGTGTGCCTCACGTTTAACAGCTCCTTCAGGTTGCTAGTTCGAGCCCCGTCCAGGTTACCCCTACTTTTTTGGAGATATAAAAAAAACGCAGCTCTCAAAGGGTTAAATCTAGTGAATACGTGGGTTGATTTATAACTTAAAATCCATTTTGAGCCACTGGCTCATACATGCAAAATCTACCAAAGTGTCTGGAACCGAGAACGTAAAATTGTCTGATGAAAAGAGTGTTTTTAGGTGAAAGTAAACAACAAATTACGTAATTTATCATATTTTGTCGGGTATCTTAGATACCAATAAGTGGTAGATTTTGCATGTATGCACTGGCTTTTAATTTACACCACTGGAAATTAAGGCCGTACTTAGAGATGTGCGATATTCAAAAAATTCGAGCCGAGCCGAGTATGCAACTTGCACTCGAACTCGGCTCGTTGCTTGCTCGGAAAATTTGAATCAGGTGAAGATGCGATAACTTTGCCAATTTTTGACAGAATTTGACGTTCAAATATACAAAATTCATCGTCTCGGCGAGAGCTTTCTAATGGTGTAAATTAAAAACCACTAGTTCAAGCCATTTTTAAAGTTATATCCTAAAAACTGGAAAACCATTTGTACACATTAACTCACACAATCCATTAAGCAGCATTTTAGTTATTAGTACACTAACAAATAAAAAAGACACTTGCAAAATACAGTCTTCACCAAACACTCAAACTTGGCACGATATTCGATTTTCTGTTGCAAATTCGGCTCGGCTCGACTCAAATCACAATTATTCTACACGCACACTCCTAGCTGTACTAATGCAAACTTTACTGACCCAATATCGATATTGAACCCGTTTTAAAAGTTGTTCCGATATCCAAAATTGTATCCCCGATTTTTCATCAATGGTGTAGTTTTATAGAAAAGTCCAATAATTATTAAATAAAGAAATGTTTAAATAGTAACAAAAAGTAGCTACGAAGATATGCATTGATTTCCTCAGCAAAATGTAGCAAACTGCATGTTGTTATCTCAAATGGTTCCAGAGTTAACGATATATCTGCAAAAGTTTGCAGATATCGATCCGATACAGATATAGCAAATATCAGCAACCAAGCCGATCCAGTATTGGTATTGGTGTAGCCTTAGTAGAAAGTGCTAGTCAAGATGATGAATGTGGTATATTTGCATTTCATAATCGGTAAAAAATGGCAAAGTTATGATATTTTCAGCAGATTCAAGTTTTTTGAGTATGGATGTGAGCAAGAAGTCAAGTTCGAGTACAAGGTGCACGTTAGGCTCAAATTTTTCGAGTATCACACATGCCTAATTTGTCGGCTGTAATTCCTCCAAGTTATTCTTATTGTTTTGCTATTATTTTTCGAGAAAACAGTACAACGATGTAATTGGCAGTCAGTTTAAAAATGTTAAATTGCCAATTTTTATTTTAACGCCGTGATCGGACCATTTTTCATTTTTCCTGCGTTAGCAACGCTGATGTGGGTTTTCAGCAAATTCGTCAGATCAGTCCATGTTTTTGCACAATCTCAACACATAAAATACCGTACGATCTTCACAAATTTTCGGTTGGGTCGGTTTGGTCGGAAGGGGATGTCACGTCTCTTCTTGCAACCTTTTTCAGGCACTTTTATATTGAGCGCTACACGCGCGGCAAGATTCAAATCTTAGCAAGCAGAACAACAATGATGTCGGTCGAAGAAAAAACGATCTAAAGATGCTTGTAGAAGATTGCAGGAAGTGACGTAACGTCCCCTTCAAAGCAACTGAAAATGTGAGAGTACCGTAAGGGTATTTTGTGTTCAAGATTATGTGCAAAAAATATGGAACAATCTGACGAATTGACAGCCACTACTGCTACAATAATTTTCATTAAGGCTCTCCGATACCCATATTTTTGGTTCCGATATCGTTACCAATCAATACCAACAGTTATCAGTCAATACGATGCCGATACCATGGGGACACCGCTTGAGTCTATTCAACGATTTGGCAGTTACAACTAAAAATTTAGCAATGGTGATTAAATTTAAATACGCTATCATAAAATGCATGCAGTAAAGCTCAATAATGGCAGAACGCGGTAAGCTCGATTGAAATTTTGATACCACCTGGTCATGAATTTTCGCGCGAGATAGAAGTTAGCCGTTTTGTGTAAGGTTGCGGCCCATGGTATCGGCGGAAATGTGAACCTTCTGATCCAATACTAATACCACAGTATCAGTCACGACACCCGCGTCGGTATCGGACAGACTTAATAATTATTACTCCTAACATAATAAAAAAATGCATCTTTTAGAAACGATTTTCATTCACCAATACCTAGCAATGCTATGGAGGTCGATTCTGAAGTCCCCCTTCCCTGTTCTTTTTCTTTTATTACACTATGAATGTTTCATTGTTTAACACCATTTCATTAGTTTCATTTCTTTTCTATGAATGTTTATTAAATGTAGATGTAGCCATGAGGGCAGTTAAGAGCACAGTGAATATAAAAATAGGCAACATTTAGTGCTTAGAAAACAATTTCAAAATCAAGCTCTATGTAGTAGTACCTATCTACCCATGGTAGTACTAATAATAAAACTAAGAATTGTTTAGAGGAATGGTGAGGAGTGCCAGGAAAAACACAAATTAATACATGTGTAAATCACCCCCTAACTTATTGGATTCAGGCCGTAACCAAAGGACACTGCTTCAATCTGGATTAACCATCTGTTTGTCTTCATATTAAAAAGAACTTCTTTTCACCTGCCACATGATTTAACACGTTGAAGCAACGTCTGGGTACAACCAAATTTTTAAAACTTGAAAGTACCCGCAGGACTTACCCCAATAACAAGCTCATTAACTTTAGCTGTGTATTTTACATTATTATTATTAGTAGTATTAAAATCATTAATTCCAACTCTTCCGAGTTTTGAGTGTGCTTATTTGCACTCACGTGTCGTTTTCTATCTCACTTTGTTTTCTAATCAAACCTACATCTTGGTTCCTGTTATGGCTAAATCTAGTGATATAAACAGGATGGAAAGCCAAATGGGCTGGAAAGATGATTAATAAATACAGATGCAAACCTATTTCCGTTGCCTTTTGGACTTAAATGTCAGACTGCCTGAGCGGGGATTGAACCCACAACTTTTGAGACCTTGTATGGCTGAGCAGTAGGACTCCGGACTCTGGTCTTAAAAGTTGTGGATTCAATTCATGATCAGGCAGTCTGACATTTAAGTCCAAAAGGGTACATAAATAGGTTTGCATCTGTATTTATTGGAGCGTAGGTCCGCTATGAAGACACTCCAATGTAATCTTAGACCGTGCATCACACGAAAACCACAAGGACTATCCAAGCCACACTTTGCATGCAGTAGCACGGGAGGCTGGAGAAGGTTTATCAAAAAAAAAAATCCGGAATCGGACATGGGGTTGACGAACCATCAGGGTGACAAAATGGACCAATAGCAAGAGCCAAAATCCAAACAACGAGACAGCGAAGCCTTTTCTAATTGTTGAAGGCATCCAATTGTTAGAAGATTGATTGTTGATTTTTCTTCTGGCCTCACTAGGAGACACGTGTCTTGTTAACTGCAAGCAACTAAAAGCACATTTTGTAAGGCTGGGCCGATCCCAATTACTGATTCAGAATGCCTTACACAATTCCTTACCGACATTTGCTATATCGCTGGAAATTGGGATCGGTATACAAAATCCAGATATCAGTAATAAACCAAATTGAAGATACTTTCACATTTCGTTGACCGATTTTGACATTGGAATACACCATTTTCAACGTTTTTTCACCACTTTTCCAATGGTCCAAACCCCAAGCAGCTGTCTCTTATTGTTTACAAATCACAAAGCAAAATTTTTAAATGTTATTGGGAGATTTGGTATCAGTATGTCGGGTCGGGATTTGGTATCGCCCAGTTTCGTTTAATAATCGGCTCTGGTAGAAAAAAGGTAATCGGCCCAGCCTTAATATTTTGTCATGTTGAGGTTAAATTCCAACACGCCCAAAATTCAAATTATAGAAAATGTAAGAGAAAGGTGCAGTGATAAAGAAAAACAAAGTTAAAGGATGAGTATCCACATTCACAGATATAAAGATGCATCAGTAACGTTTTCGTGATACTCTCCAGCAAAGTCACTAGCTACCTTCGTCGCCTTTGCCTGGTGGAACGATGTCACTACTTTCACAGGCCGACCCTTTTTAGCCAAACATCCAAACAGCAAAGAAGGCGGAGCCCACTCCATTATGTCGAAGAGAAAATGACGACAGCCGTAGTTTAAAACTAGTGATGGTGGAACGCAAATTTTTGGCAGTTTAAAAAATCTGCAAATCGCAGTATTCCTGTTGAGGCCTAGTCCTACGCTTGCAATAAGTGGGGTAATAGAGGGACACCCATATTAGGCGCAAACGTGTAGAGGGGTCCCACACATCGTACTAACCGATCACTTGATTTTGGCACAAAGTGCCTGGCTACGTTTGACCAAAAAATGCGTTCCAAAAACTAATTCAGGGCCCCAATACACTGCTTTTTCTAAGATATTGGAAAAAAGTAGAGTATTGGTGCCCTAGATTTCTTCGCTGGACCTACCTAATTCAAACATTGTAGTCCTAAAATTAAATTAATTTGTGGTTTTATTTGCTAGTGGTAATAGTGCCAACTCACGAAAACACGTTCGAATTCAAAATCAAACAAGTACTACTGATTGCAAATTTTCGACAAGCTGCTTAAACTTGGATGGACTAAAGATGGAAAAAAAATAGTCCTACTGTTTTCATCAGGCTACTACAAGAAGCTTATTTACATTATTTATATAGTCCGACGTGCATCGTTCGTTAGTTAGAATTAGCAGACAACCAGGACGCGACTCAGACACGTAGTCTCACATATTTACGTGCCCGAGTCGCATCCTAATCGTCTGCTATTTCGAACTAATGATCGATAGATATCGGAAAATGCAAATAAGGTATATAATGTATTGAAATAAGCTTCTTGTGGTGGCCTGATGAAGAAAGGAGGACTATGTTTTCCATCTTTAGGCATTGGAGCCTGTCGAAAATTCGTAAATTGTTAGTATTTGCTTGATTTTGAATTTGAGCGTGATTTCGTAGTTAGAATTTTTTGAACATTGTAAGTATGATGGTTCGTTTTTTTAATGCTAATCCAATGGTTTTTTTTTCGATAGCTCCCAATGGTTTTTTCATAATACTGGGAGCACAAATGCTTATGATGCAGTCACATCTTTCAACTTCTGTTAGCTCATTTATTGATGTGATACCATTGAATATAAATAAAACACACGCGACGTACACTGTTCATTTTCACTTACCTCAAAAGACCGATCGTGCTTTACAGCCCAAATGCAAACGGCAATAGAAATAATGGAAATGAAGATGAGTGGTATAAAGACCAGAATCCAGAGGTGTCGGTCGCTCTCCAGTTTATCACAGACGAGCAGTTCGAACATGAGGAGGAGCAAGTGCAAGGCCAGGCATATCAGCATGGCCTTGTAGTGCACATAACCTTCACCCTCGATCCTACAATAAACGACGAAAACAGACGTATAAAAGCTGCAGTCTAGTGAGTTTGGAGTTAGTTTTTTTGATCAGCCGGGTCCGACCCACAGACGACCACCGCCACCAACCAAGAATTGTTTTTTGGCACATAGGGTACTTTTTTTTTATAGGGAAAGTTACTGATCTTTGTTTGGGGACCTCCCCACACCCTTAGGTCACAGCCTTTAAACAGAAAAACTGTTTTTATCGCCGATAAGAATTACATTTGATGGTGGGGTGGTGGTCGCGTGTGGAACTAGCTCCTCATTTCATTATATTCCAAGACCAATTCAAACTCGCGGCGTTGGAGGAAGTTTGACTTGTAATTTAATCTATGCTGTGTAATAAGGGTTGGAAATGAACATGATTTATTCTAAAATAATCAAATTAATCAGATTATTTTGATTATAATCATATTTGAATGATGTGTAAGATTACAACAATAATTGTGACATTGTTAAAGTAGAGTTTGCTATATTTCTTGCCTGGCAGTTGCTAC
Source organism: Lithobius niger (assembly GCA_023313725.1). NCBI lineage: Eukaryota > Metazoa > Arthropoda > Chilopoda > Lithobiomorpha > Lithobiidae > Lithobius > Lithobius niger. The sequence goes on from JAHWFP010169404.1 coordinate 14,849, forward strand.
TGCCAAAATGCCAATACCTACAGATCTCTTTTAAGTATTAAAAGTTTGAAACGTCGTTACCATATGTAAATTTCAATATTAACATGCACACCACAACTGGTATTACAGTAATATTACTTATTAAAGTTGGTGCATGGTGCAGGTGCTGTGGCACACTGGCACATTCCTCACAAACGAACCGATTAAATGAACACGGTCACGTCAGCTGCAGTTGCTTGTTGCCTCCTAGAAGTACGTGAGTTGCGAAGTCCTTTAGTGTTTTTTTGAATTTAAGGGGTTAAATGTTGCCAATAATTTTCCTACTTTGGTTGTTCCTAGTCGGTTGCGTATTTTTGTATGATCAGCCAAAAACGTAGAATCGACAGTCTTGTGTCAAACCTGGTCCCTGATCAACGCTCTCCAATGTCAGTCGAAAAATCAACAAATGGCGACTTGGAATTTAACCTTACTTGCCAAAACGGTGACCAGCAATCGAGAATGCTACTCAAAAAGCGATTATCTCGGGAACAGTATCAGTTAGAGGCGAACGGTTTGCAGTGTTATGCTCAGATTTGTAATGGCTACATAACAGCTGGAACCACTTCCACAGCGGCTCCAAGCGCGTCCACCATCGACCTGTATACGTAGGTTGTACTATCTCCGTTGGTGTAAAGGGTAAATTAAGGTCGCTGTTTCTCGAAAATAAGGTCAGTTTTTTCCAAATTTACCTAACCTAACCTAAACTAACCACATAACACCAGAAACCGCAATCAAAATCTTAAACCTTTCTAAACTTCACGCGCCGGAATCTAGATAGGCCGGCCATCTTGCTCGGAGCTTCGGAACCACTTCCACAGCGGCTCCAAGCTCGTCCACCATCGATCTGTATATGTGGAAGGTTGTACTATCGCCATTGGTGTAAAAGGTAAATCAAGGTCGCCGTTCACGAAAATGATGTCAGTTTTTTTCCAAATTACGAGCCTCGCTCGCGCTGTCGCGCTCGCTGCGGCTAACTACATAACATCAGAAAACGCAACCAAAAACTTAGCCGGAAAATTTCACGCGCCGGAATCTAGATAGGTCGGCCATCTTGCTTGGAGCTTCTGCGGTAGTGGACCCTAACAGCTTTTTCTGCATTAATACTAGCATTGAAGAAAATTGTACACTTTCATAAATGCATATATGGAAAAACCACGCATCGTGCAAAAACTGTTGTATTTGGTTTGTGGCGAGTAAAAATTATGAAATGGCGAGTGCTTTCTAAGGTCTAGTGTCCAAGTGGCGACTGCTACTGGATTGACATTTGAGAGGGTTGTCCCTGATTACAATCAGGTGAATTTAATCAGTGAGTTGATTATAATCACTTGATTATAATCGTAACAACCCTGCTGCGTATTGGCGATACCGTACCGTCTCCAAACAGTCGCGAATTTGGATTGGTGATTATTCGAATGTCATATGTTACCAACCTGTACTGGGGGTACCGCCACCATATGTAGCTACCCACAAGGGCTCCACAAACCACCGTGACTTTCCAAAACCACACGGGTAGAAAAACCACCCAAAAGCTCCAGTGTATTTCTCCATCGAGGCGAAGCGCAAATAACAACGTAAACACTAAAAGACAGGAGTATACCAGGAATTTGCTGAAACACACATAAAGGCATCGTCATCACAAAACGTTGCATTTGTAAATTTATTCATAGCAATT
>JAHWFP010169408.1:1394-22279 GCA_023313725.1 Lithobius niger
CCCCCCCCCCCCCCGTATCATTCGCTTTGCTCACTATGTTGGCATGGACTCGTCCTTCATACAGTTTATTCGATCATCATAGGACCACAAAATCGATGTGCTGATTATTAGAACCCAAGTTTGGAGTTGTTGCTTCAAGCTCTGTCATCGCATTACTTAGAACGTCTAAAGATAATGGTAATTGTTTGGAAACCTTACTTTTCATGCTATCGACCTTATTCACCTACCTATCAATTCCTTTCGTCGTTAGGGTTCCGAAAATCATAACGAAAACGTGCGCAAACGCTTTTTTATTTAAAAAAAATTACTAAAACACGCTAAAACGCTACGCAAACTGTCGTTTCGTCATTGCGATGCTGCAAGGTGGAGGGGCAACAAGAAAACCTGATTCCGCGCCCCTGCGTATACGGAAATTATCTCGTTCCAGTAACAGACGAAATGGCTAAAGCAGACGAAAAAATTGGTTGGTGTATATTGATATTTGCGGCCGGAATCACAGACCGCAGGGGCGCGCATCGCGCACATTATTATATACATCGAGAATTGGTGTAATCAGAAAAAGTATGACGCAAGCATTTGTGAAACAAGGAAGTAGCATAATTTGTTCCTTGCGCGTGAAGCGCGTGAATGCGCGTCAAGCGCACCCCTGTGGACTGTAAGTCCGGCCACAAATATCACCGTCTGCCTAGGACAGAGATAATTTTCGTTTAGTAACGTTCTTGTTGAAATCAGGTTTTCTAGTTGCGGAATCATCGCGTAGAATGGCTGCCGCTTCTAGCTTGTTGTGCGTAGTAGCGTTTTATCGTGTTTTAATAATTTTTTTAAAATATAAAAACGTTTGCGCATGTTTTCGTTATGATTTTTGGAACCCTAACGACGAAAGGAATCGATAGGTAGGTGAATTAAGTCGATAGCATGAAAAGTAAGGTTTCCAAACAATTACCAAGATAATATACGATCATAACAAAAAGTTTGTTTTACGTTGAAAAGTCTATGAAACGTGGAAATTGCTTGCTTTGCTCCCTCCATCGATGCACCTACGTGATTAAGAAATACGAATGTATCACAACCTTTAAAGCCTACATTTGAACCAGTTGACATCATGAAGCTATTTTCAAAGCAGTTTTTCGCTTATTTTATGGTAAATAAAAATCAAGTTATAATGATGAAAATAGGCCTATTAGAAGTGTAAGTTAATCGTCTTTAATTGGCCATACTAACATCTTCATAAGGATTACTTCTGCAGTAGTAGGCGGACAAATAAACACACACATCCTACCTTTTTAATGCTATCGATTGACTTGTTAGGGTGTATGAATTTTAGAGCAGTGTTTCGCACTATAATGGATGACAGAAGCATTTATTTACACAAGTCGAATATTAGGAGAAACACTACCCAGTGTCAGTTTGACATATTTGACCTTTGCTGCTGTATGCTGTTCTACGTCATGTTATTCCGAATTTAGATACACCGTCTTAACCTTGGACGAAATACTTTCTTTGAGAAGGCCGTATCGTGATAGTGTGCCAACGTTCTGCAGCGGCGATCGCAGCGCCAGTTCGAAATTCCTGCGGGCTAGTAGACGACAGCATAAACCCCAAACCCTCAGCTAGCATGTTCACATTTCACGTCCGAGCATTTGCAGAGCAATTGCATCCCACGCCGAGCAGTTGGTGGCACTGTTTGTCGCGCTTTGTGCAATGGCTGTGTTAGGTAAAACGTCCTTTTCAAAGATAATAGTTCGTCCAAGGTTTTACTTCGCAAAATTCGAAAGCTACACTACAAAAAATAAGCATCTTAAACAGTTACTGAGATGTTAAATTTGCATCCTTATTAAGACGTTTTTGGCATCTTACAGTAAGACGGTATTGCCGTCTTAAAGTAAGATGCTTTGGCATCTTAAAATTTTGCATCCGTTTTTAAGATGTTTTTGCCAGCTTAACAGTTGGCATCTTAATGTCAGATGCTTCGGTAGGCATCTTATAACGCTGACGTCTATTAAACTCAACCATCTTACTTTTATTTGTTTATAAAATTAACTGTTCAAATCTGATAGGCTAGGCATCTTAGCTGCAAAGCAGCTTGTGAATAGGAGGTCTCAATCACGAGACATCTTAGTTTTTATAGCTTGACTGTAGACCAATGTATAAGTCAACATCGTGTTATAGATGAGTTCAATGTGAATGTGGAATCATGTTAGTCACCCCAGCCTAACGCAGCGTCTTCAATCTATATGACAGTCAAAAGAGTTTACTACTTTCGTTAATTGTGTAGATGTCTTAGCAATCGTTTAGGTTATTCACAGGCTGTAGAACGAATAAGACCATTTGATTTTGTAAAAATGTGACTACAGTTCACTTAGTAATAGCACAATAATTGTTTTCACTCGAAGGAGGATAAATCAGCAGTGAAGTTTCAGAGCGTTTTGCTTTAATGCTCAACATCATCATCTACACCAGTAAGGCCGTATGATGTGCGTGTGTGTGTGTGTGTGTGTGTGTGTGTTTGTACGTCTACTCCTCTGGAACCAAAGAACCTACAAAGATGGGAGTAGGACCAAACGAAAGATAATTAAATTGCTCTCAGTATATGCCTATTTTCATCGCTGTAACTTGATATTATCACCCTCAAATATGCGAAAAACCCAGAAAAAGTATCATCAAAGTTTTTTTTAAAACCCTCTTGATGTTTGTTCATTACGTCATAGTTTGTTCATGAACACCTCCTCGAGCGAAGCGAAATGATGCACGGAAAAAATGACCTGAAAGGATGACGTAGTTTGCAACACACCACATATACATCTTAAAATTGGTTTTATATTAACTGACTTGATGCATGGAAAAATCAAAACAATAGATTAGGTTTTAAAACGGTGTCAGACATGTGTGTTTCTGAAGCACGGAGGTGCGTGGATTGAACGAGCAAAGCGAGCGATTTCTACGTAAACTAAACCTTTTCAATGTGTGTTTCGTTTTGCTCTATCAATCTTTCATCTCTCACCTTAGTAGGGGATTACTTCTGGAGGAGAAGACGTACAAATGTGCAAACAAACAAATCATATGTTTGGAATGATGTAGGTGAAATATAGATATGCTGAGGTATGTGACGAACGAACTGTAAGCAACATTTGCAATTAGTTTGCGACGAAATAATCAGTACATCGAAATCAGTACAATAATCAGTACAAAGAAATTACATGAAGCATGGATCGTCTTGAAGCTATTAGTTACGCACTGAGATGATCTGGAGAAGTATGCACGCAAAAACCAACCTAAACGAACAACATACTTTGCAACATAACACATATAGATATTAAAATTGGTGTTGTATCAACTGAAATTATGCATGGAAACCTGGTTTTAAAAGGGTGCCAAACATTCGTGTTTCTGAAGAACGGTGGTGCGTGTCTTGAGCGAGCAGAGCGAGAGATTTCCACGTAAAGTAAACGTATTGAATGTGTGTCTCGCTTTGCTCTCTCTCAATCTTTCATCTCTCACTTTCGTAGGGGATTACTTCCGGAGGAGAAGACGTACAAATATGCAGACAAACAAATCTTATGTTTTGAATGATATAGATGGCATGCAGGCGCGCTTAGGAATGTGATGGACGAACTGTGAGCAATAATTACAATTAGTTTGCGTCGAAATAATCAGCACATGATTTTGTGATGCTCTTGAAATCAAAGAAATTACTGGAAGCATGTCGACGTGCACGTAGCTCTCAGATGCCAGGCTGGTGGAATGATTTATGGTTATCATTTGTTTATGCAGTAAAGCCTTACGAAAAACGCGTACTGCACTCTGACCATTTGCTTGATCGTTTTAGACGTGGAATGAGTTGCAGCATGAAAGTTCCTCGAGAGTAGTGAGATGACGCAGAATGAGCGAGCGACTCCTGTAGTTCTGTATGAAAATGTAACCAGAGGGTTGGGGTAAGTCGGGTGGAAAAAGGGGAAGGGGGGGGGGGGGGTAGGACACGGGTATTTTTTTTGTCAAAGTTATGTATTTATTATAATTAATGGGTTATTTTCGGAACAAATATTCAAAACAGGAGTAAATAAGTTTTTTTGAAATTCCTGTTCGCATTTAATAACAATGAATAGAGTTTTAATTGAAATATTTCACAGGTCAAAATAATGTTGTGCGTTGTGTTGACCAAAAATAATTTATCCATCAAAACACTACAACTTATTTATTTTTCATCTCAGTAAACTGCCCCCCCCCCTCAAAATGTTGGCATCTTTGCTTGTTTCACAACTTTAAAAAAATTACCATCTTAAAATATTAGCAGCTTTCCCCGTTTGTAGCTTAAAATAGGTTGACATCTTAAAATGTTGCCGTCTTTGCCAGTTACCCCACTTAAAATATATGCCATCTTACAATTTTCCAACTTTCTCTCTTTTCCAACTTAAAAATAAACCATCTAACTGCGTGGACATCTAAAAATGCTGCCATCTTATACACTGCATAAATCTGGCAACTGAAAACGATGACGTGTTAAACAACTAAACGTCTTAAAATATTTATTTCGCGTGTTTTCCATCTGATAATAAGATTAATCTTACGTTTAATGGCATCTTAAATGAAACAAGTCTGAAATTAAGACGCATCTTAATTAAGATGGTTTTACGATTTTCGGGAGGCTCATCAACCAAACAACTGAATTTCAGAGGCATCTTACGAATTTTAAGATGCTTATATAGTTTTTACAGTGTAACGAGAAAGACGAGACATCACTGCTGCTTTTATTCAGTTGGGTTATGGTCACACCAGCTGATGCGACTGTGGAATCCGTTGCCGATAGAAATCGCTGGAAATCGTACGGTGATTTGACAGGATTAGCTTAATACTAGCAGAAAAGTTGATGGTTGCAGATGTTGAGGATCTTATACTGAACTGTGGTAATCCCTTGATGCACTATTTTACAACTTACCTAGCTTGTTTAGAAGTGCCAACAAGCAGCAGCAACAATGTAGGAATTTTCTCTACGATTATCGGTATTCGTGAATGAGAAATTCTGAGGGGTTTAGAGTCTTACAGGTTTAGAGCTTGAGTGTCATAGACTATTTTTGAGGTAGACAATTTGAATGTTTTAGACAAAAATAATCCGCAACGTCTACTATGGTTGGTGTATGGAATTGCACTTTCAAATATCTTTAACAACTATAATCAGTGCATTTTGCAAGTATTGATGTTCACATACGCAAAGTGCAACTTGCAAGATACAAATTAAAGTGAACAGCCAATATAATTACAAATAAATCTGCATACATGACAGATGCAGGTAAATTATTGTTTAAGTTTAAAAATATATAAATTAAACTCACGTAATTGCCTTTCTCCAGAAAATTTTTGAAATCATTGTCTATACCATGATGATTCATAGCTAGGAAGACGGTGCTGATTACGATACAAATGGCTATGAAAAGTTCAGCGAATACGTCATTGACGATGAGGCGAAGTATTTTTTGAATTTTCTTCCAGCAAGGGCAGCACTCCCAAATGCACAAGGTATCGGTGAACTTCATACAGCATGCACGACAATGATCTTTCCATGTTCTTTTTTCATCGGCTTCGCTATCTGCGTAAGAATAATAAGACGACGACCTTTTACAATCTTATCATACGTGTAGCTTGAACAGGCGACAAGTGCATTTTAATTCGGTGCGTTACGTCTCCTAAAGAATGTATCCTGATATCATGTTATTATTATCTTGTATTAAATTGTGGCTATGAATATATAATGTAACCTTGGTTTGGTTCTGGTTCAGCATACTGCTGGTGATGCCATCACAGGAGGGGACTGTAGGCACTAGAAGCTCGTGGTACTTACCGTGGCACCATCTATGAACTACACTTGTAACCAACCCTGGGTATAAAAGGGGCTTCCCACCACCAGATGCTCCTCACTCTGAGAGATAGACCTAACCAGCAACGTCTGTTCTACCATGGAGCAGCCTAGCCTTGCCAACTTCTAGAGAAGTCCTTCTGGATATCTACAAGGATAATACCACGTAGCACTGAGAATAAACCATACAGTACATCTCCAACCTACCAATCACCTTATTGGCCACGTTCATCTTGTTACAAAAGTTACAAAATTTGTGATTTGGAGCAATTTCAAAATCTGGTGCATCAAGCTATTTTATTTTTCAAGAAGACTTGTCCGGGCTTGCCCAACTTTGCCTAAACTTACCAAAGTTCCAAAATACAGGGTGGAACAGATAACTTTACCCAGTAGGCCTAGAGAACATAATATAAGCCTGTAGTCCATAGGCCTAAAACTAATAGGCCTATACATAGCCCACGTGAATGGAATGGAATCAAATGGAAACGAAAATAGTCTACCAAATGCAGAAGTTGTGATCTAGGAAATCCTATAGGCGTAATCCCATTACCTTTGCTAGCTAAGACTCAGCTGTATTCTAATTGGTACATTTTTTTTAGCCAAGTTGGCTTCGAATAGTCTTGTATTTTTTGTTCTTCCTACCTGGTTAATTTGTAAGCCAAGTTGGCTTCGAAATGTCTTTTATTTTTTGTTGTTACTACCTGGTTAATTTGTAAGCCAAGTTGGCGTCGAACTGTCTTTTATTTTTTGTTCTTCCTACCTGGTTACTTTTTAAGCCAAGTTTGCTTCGAATGGTCGTTTGTTTAAAGTTGTTCTTACCTGGTATAGCACTGCAAACAGGTCTACAGTAGTTCTGGTCATCTGTACCTTAACATCTACAAAGGAAACCACTGTTACAAATGCCAGTGTACGCAAGTTCAGAGAAAACGGACATGGTCGCAGTGTGGGGGCTATGCTATGGAAATGTAAGGCAAGCCGCAAGAGTGTATCAAGAAAGGTATCCCGATTGACGACAGCCGGCCCCACGAACCATCAGTAATGTTATAGCCAGGCTTACGGCGAGCGATACGTTTTCTCAACCTAGGCATGGACCAGGACAGGATCGTATAGTGGGCAATGAAGGGCGAGCACAGATGGTCCTGGCTCTTGTGGCTGTCAATCCACACATAAGTAGCAGAGGTCATTGGTATACAACTAGGGATAAGCCACATCACAGTACTTCGTATTCTGCATAGGCATAGGTATCACCCATACCGCGTTCATCTGCATCAAGCCCTCTGAGTGAGGAGGACCTGTTTCGGAGACAGGAATTTTGCCTGGTGATGCAATGGTTGACGAATGACACTCCAACTTTTGTAGAACATGTGCTGTTTTCAGATGAGGTAACCTTTTTTCATAGGGATGGCACAGTGAACAGGCACAACATACATCATTGGTCCGATCAAAATCCACATTGGTTACATCAGAACTACTTCCAAATTCGGTTTAAAACCAATGTTTGGGCATGCATCATTGGAGACGGGGTCATTGGACCAATCTTTTTTATGGAACTTTTAATGGGCAAAGGTTTGCAGCTCCTGCAAACGGAACTGTTGAATGCCCTTTATGATTTGCCACTAGCGGTGAGGATGAACATGGGTTCCAACAGGATGGAGCACCACCCCACTATCATCTACCTGTTCGACAGTGGTTGAATGACCAGTTCCCCAACCGCTAGATTGGTAGAGGTGGACCAGTTCCATGGCCAGCGAGGTCACCCGATTTTTCTCTGTTGGACTACTTCCTTTGAGGTTTCATTAAGAACGAGGTGTATGAAACAGAACCCTTGTCTCTCGATGACCTTAAGGACCGGATTCGAACAGCAGTTGTAGACATCTCACCTGACATGCTACAAAACATTCGTGCATCATTCGATATCAGGTGTGCAGAGTGCCTAGCACAAGAACGTGGACCATCGAACATCTGCATTAGATATTACAAAGGGTCCATTTTGATCTATGTGGCATTGCTATGTATAGGCCTATTAGTTTTATGCCTATTGACTGTAGATCTATATTTTCTATAGGCCTATTGACTATAGGTCTATAGTTGCTATAGGCCTATTTGGCAAAGTTATCTGTTCCACACTGTATAAGAACTTTCTCTTTGATTTTATTTCTACGGCATCAGTTTTCGCGATCCTGCTGTGAGTATACACTATAAAAGTACTTGTATTAGCAATTATTTATTTTATGTTGCTCTATAATCAGTGTTTAGAACCAGGACTGTGCTATTTTCTACTTTACTAAGAAGACTTGTGAAATATATTTAGGCCTATAAAACTAGCGTATGCTACTAACTGTGCTTCAAGTAATTTTTATTTGTGAATTTCAGGTATTCTTGCTATTACGCAGTAGCCTAAGGCTAATTTTTTTTTAGTTATCATCAAACTTAAAGATGGATAGATCAACAAGAGCTAATCCTCAATTGGTTCCTGATCCTTTTTAACCCAAATACTATTAGAGCAGTGACATAACGTAATATTATTGTGTATAACTCTACGGTGGAGCCAGTAATTGGGTTAGCTGCAAGGGGCACTGGAGGGGGAAAAGAAGGGCGTCTTACTGAAACCAATGCTATTAGACTGGATTTCTTTAGCCTACAACGCGTGATTTTTGTTGTTGGAGAAAACAACGTTTTTTTAAAGCCTAAAAAATCCGCTCTCAAAGCACTGTCTTGATTAGAAATGCCGTTGTTTTCCCTTACATTTTAATCTAGTGCCCCTTGTAGTTATGCCCTCAAGATGCTATCTCGTAGGCAATATGACGTCACTTGACGCTGCCCTATTGGAAGGCCTAGGAGGCCTACGAGAAGAAGTTTATCTATGGATGGCTTAAACTACTATTACTCCACCCACTACTCCAAGTAGGCTTACATACAACTCAACTATACCTATTATTAGTATGAATTTATTTAGTGTGAATTAGAGCAAAGCGAGCAGCAACAGCCAGTGGTCAGCGTTCCCCACCTCCAAAAAGAGCGAATGCTTGTTCGAATCCCACGACTGACTAAGTTCCATGGTACTTAAAAAAAAGTACCCGAAATTAAGTCATGCAACATAGGGTGAATACACTTTTCTTTCCCACTAAGCATTTTACAAATTTGTAAAACATGAAGACTCGTCCCTGCACGTTACAGGTCTATTTAGTCAGGACTAAAAGAAGTTAACATACCTATTAATTTGGCAGATGAGGACTGGACTTCTGGATCAGCATCTGGCAGCTTCGACGCAGGCGAAACATCCTCACGAATGATTTCACCTTCCTAAGACGTAATTTAATTACAATACAAATTATACTGCTAACAACGTAGGTGTTTATTAAACACACCAAAACATGAAAAAAAAAATAACAATTACGTCGAACATTAACTACAGCTAGTTGGATGCCAAAATTAGTTGGGTCAGAAGACACCGTTATCTAAAGAAAACGCTTCAACGAAACGGCGCCCGGGGAAAAATGACCCCAATGGCAAATCCACCAAGAAAAAATGCCCCCAAGCTGAAAGGATTCCCACAGCAATTCTAATATCTTTTTAATAAAACTAACCCCCAGTTCGTTGTAAATTCTACTTTCGTTTGTTTACTATGAATGCCTAAATATAATTTCAACGTCGGTCATTTACAAATTTACAAGTAGAACTGCGAATCCTGACAAAAAGCATCTTCCGTGTTTTCCGTAAAAGTCCGACTATAGTCCCGAACAGCGTGCGTAAAAGTGAGCATACTATCAAGATTTGGAGCTTGTTAATCGGTGACCAATCAGCGACGAGTAACCAACAAACAAAGATTTTATTTTATACAACATTATTGAAACAGAAAGGTCACTTGTGGTCTCTTCATTGTTTAGTCGAGGACGGTACTTCTTTTACGGAATGAACACGGAAATTCACAGTAAAGTGAGAAATATTTTGCTTTGCCTGAAATACTGTATCTTAAACGTTTGCTCGCTCATTTTCTCCTGTTTGTCACTCACCTGTTTTATTTGAGTTTCTTCTCCTGTAACACGTTCTTCTTCGTGATTTGATATTGACGAAGGTCTCTCTTTGTCATTTGTTTCGCCACACTCATCTTCATCAACTTTAGCACCTTCCTGAAAAAATACAAATTTTAAATTGTAACGACGGTGGTTGGAGCGGGTCAGGGCCGGTGCATGCAGTAGACGCCGGCTATAACCGTGTCAGATTTTAGAGTTTGCTTGTCAGATTGCATGAGAAAAAGGAACGTTGGCTTCATTGAATATTGCGAAGCTCATATAAAAAATCAATTCGCTACAATCATAATAGAGTCGCTGTTTCGCTTTCAAGCCTTAACTGCTGTGTGAGATTCCGTTAACCTTATTTTTTTTGGGGGGGGGGAGTCGGCGTCCAAGCCGATGTATTTTTATTACAGGTAACTCAAAAGTTTGGAATTTGTGCCTCGATGGTTGTCATTAAAGTATTTATTGCACTGAAATCTAGAACACATCTATGCATAGCCAATCAAACACGTATAGTGTCCGCGGCCTGTCTTGAGTTCTCTTCAGAACGAACACAGATAATCGATTGTACGTTTTCAGTAGCAGAGTGCCTTGTTGATATCCAAGATCGTTACAAAAACAATGGCGGCCATCGATTAAAGCCACCCCATCCAGGAAAACGTAGCCGCTCACAAAATACTTGCAGGACTCAAGATACACCGCACACACAATAAACTTGATTTTTTTTTCCCAATTTCTCCAGCCAGATAATTTTGGTATAATTTTTCAAGAAAACATTACTATGACGAAAAAAATTAGACCACTATCGCTATACTGTAAAAAGCTTATGCGTATAAAATACGGATGTAAACCATAAAAAAAAAATAATAGTCTAAAAGAAAAGATACAAGAAAAGGACATGTAAGCCACCAGCGTGGCACTAATGCATGAAAAGAATCTCCAGCTGGAGCGTCTTTTTTACACGTAAAATTGCGATGCTGTTGGCGTACATGTCTTTTTCTCGTATCTATTCCTTTAGGTGCATCTGTATTTTACACGTTTAAGAGTTTTTTTTAAATAAGAATTGCTAATTTTTTTTTTCTTGGGAGATATTTCGTATAAATTAAATAACTAGACTTTTCATACCAGTTAATCACAACATCAGATAATTGAGATGAATACATTTTGAAATAAATCGTGGATATTAAAACAACGTTCAATAGGCCATAGTCCTTGTTAATACTTTGAAACTTGATTCGTAGGTTTGATCTCAAGGTGAGAGCAAAATTTCCCCAACAAGAAGAACAAGAAGAAGAAGAATTAGTACGCACATTAAAAAAAAACGTTCAAAAGCCTTAGACTTTGTTCGTACTTACATTATAAGCTATAAAGGTTGAAAATCAGTTCATTGGTTCGATCTCCAGCTGAGGGCATGTAGTCCCAACAACAAGAAATGGCCATACTGTGCAGGCCAAACGGTTCGATGGTTGCCATTAAAGTATTTATTACACTGAAATCTAGAAGCGCACTAGCACTTTACCCATCAAGTTCAGATTGCTGGCTTCCGTGGTGTCTCATTGTTGGCGTCTAATTGTTGTTCTTCAAATCAGGACATCATCAGTGTTTGGGCGAAGGCTAGCTACTGCTTTTATTACCCGAGGCATTAAACCAGCGTTTTCTGGCATTGAATACTAAATATTAATTATGTAACTTATTGCCAACTCAACCATAAACGAGTTTAAGGGAGCAAAAACTTGAGTGCTCCAAACAGATCGATAACTACACGCTGCAGGACGGGTATTTAATCAGAGTATCTCTCAAGAATTACTTTATCAGTTTATTAATAAATCAATTACAAACATGTATGGGCGTATGTAAGAATTTCTACATTTTTTATTATATGTTGTTAGCCTCTCCGTCACTTTTCGAAGTTTCAGTTTCGTTTTTTTTAATATGCTTCAGTTTGCAGACGTTAGTTACAGGTAGCATCTCCGTAGAAACGATCGCAGAATGCCACTAAAAATCTTTAATTTACGCATTAGTAAAATTATCCTAAATATTAACGTATCAGTTAAATTAACTATACGTTTTTTACATCCATATTCGTTATTTATTATTTTGTATTTATCTAATCACAAATCGCTTTGCCGCTGCACTGTTGGAAACTCGCCGTCTAAGCAGCGTTCAGTCCAGCCAGTCTGTTGCTCGCTGTCTTGGTTGCTATAGAAACGAATACTGCTTCGCTATTAAAAACGCTTAAAATAAGTTCAAGTGACAATGCCTGGAGTGAAGATTGTGGACGTATAAGTACATTGTACAGCTCCTGTGAAGCATATTTATTATCGTGCAATGCGTTGTCTACAGATGCAATTACGAATCGGCCCTGACGACCAATTCTATCGCCATGTTAAAAAAAATCTTCAATATGACAGTCTCATTAGTTAGCACTAGTCAGAAGCAGAAGTCGTTGTATCAAGCGATGTACCATCGAAAACAAAACAAATGCAGCCTAAACTAAAACCTGTTTCACATACATAATTTAGCTTCTCATTTTTTACTACGACATTAATTAAGCCTTTTTAGCACGTTTAAGTATGCGATTCTGGTTTTGTGTGGTGCCAACTATATAGTTGATTATCGGTTTCGCACTAGTGCAGCTTACCGATAAGCACCCGCTTGGTAGACCCTTCACTATCTCTGTAATGTGTGGTGCAGTGGCAACCCGGACCACTGCACTGTGACTGAGGTTGGCGCTAATGACCAAGCTGTCGACGCGCCATTAAGCATCATCTCCCCCCCCCTTCACAGTCCTGATCAGAATAAGCGGGCTGTGATTGGCTGATTCGTCAAAATATCCTTTTCCCATTGGCTAAAAAAAACCGAGGGAGATACTCAAAATAATTGTCCTCCGTGGCTGAGTAACAATGAAGCATCGGTTCACTTATCGTTTCCGTTTCACAATTAAGTCGCTAAAACCCTTTGACCCTTTTTGACCTATCTAATATAAATAAACTACCTCGTCGTCTACACTCTCTTGTTTCTGTTTTACAATCAAATGTAATACAACGGGGCACTTTATTGGAAATATATTTAAGTCAGCAACCATTAATTACACCAAAGCTTAATTTTCATTAAGCTGTTCAAGAAACGATTTACAATTATCTTTTCATTAGGAGCACACGCTCAATACTCACGCTAAAGCAAAACCATAAAACAACCAAAAGGGGTGGTATCATATAAAAACCCTATAGGGTAAAGAGACCCATCAAGTTTTCGCCATAGAAAGTAGTAATATCACAGCCAAAAAGGCTGCGACCAAGTTTTCCCAAACCTGATCACTCAGTCAACCACATTAATTCGACGTGTGACACGTCCAATTAAAAACGGTTTCAACAAAACACCTGGGGAAAACCGACCCCCCCCAACGGAAATCCACCAAGAAAAAACGGCCCCAGACTGAAGGGATGCCTACAGCAATTCTATTTTCTTTATCTAACCCCACTTCGTTGTAAATTGTACTTTCGTTCGTTGTGCTACGTATGCCGAAATATAAATTCCACGTCGACCAATTTCAATATTAGACGTACAGCTCTGAATCCTGATGATAAGCATCTCCCGTGTTTCCGTAAATGTCTGTCGATAATTCACGAAGGCGACACCATTGTCCCAATACGGGCATAACTAGAATGAAAGCAAACGGCTTGCTTTAAAAGTGAGATATACTATCAGTATTGGTAG
This sequence comes from Lithobius niger, assembly GCA_023313725.1. Classification (NCBI taxonomy): domain Eukaryota; kingdom Metazoa; phylum Arthropoda; class Chilopoda; order Lithobiomorpha; family Lithobiidae; genus Lithobius; species Lithobius niger. The sequence goes on from JAHWFP010169408.1 coordinate 14,976, forward strand.
TTTGTTGGTCGGTGACCAATCAAAAACGAGTAACCGACCAACAAAGTGCAATTTGATTTTATGTAACATTATTTGAGTAGAAAGGTTACGTGTGGTTTTTTTCATTGTTTATTCAAGGTTGGTGCTTGTTTTTCAGAAAGAAAACGAAAATGCACAATAAAATAAGAAATATTTTGCTTTGGCTGAAATACTGTACTTCAAAATTCTGATTGCCTATCTTCTCCTGTTCATCATTCACTTCCGTTATTCGAGTGTCTTCGACTGTAACACACTCTTCGTCGGGATTTGAGATTGACGAAGAGCTCTCTTCGTCACTTGTTTCGTCATTCCCATCTTGATTACGCACAGCCTTCTGAAAAGAAAGAAATTTTAAATTGTAACGACGGTGGTTGCAGCTGGACAGGGCCGGTGGGTCGGTACGGGGCGGCTCAGATTTTAGAGTTGGCTTGTCAGATTGGATAAGAAAAAGGAACGTTGGCTTCACTTAACCCTTTGTTAAGCAGCGTCCTGTTAAAATAAGTCCCAACGCGCAGTGTCCTCGTCGCCAAACCAAGTGAACGCAGGTTCGAATCCCGCGACCGATCTGAGTAACACGTGATACTCTGAACGAATACATCCAGTTTGGCGTACGCAAGAAAGGGTTAAGAAAAAATCAGATCGCTATAATTGGAAAAGAGTCCCTGTGTTTTTTCAAGCCTTAAAGGTACAACCTATCTGCCTTATAACATTCCGCCTGCCTTATAATAGCAACGCGCTGATCGCCTTCCGCGCATACACCATCGCCAAGGTCAACTGAAATAGTAGCTGCGTTCCTTGCGCCTTATAGACGAACCAGCATGAACGCATTAATTGTGTCGTCACAAAGCGGAATGATTCTCGTATTTTAACATCACAATTTTTAATTTTCTAGGCTAGTGTCTTATAATTTTGCTTCGGCGATCTATTGGAATAATTAATTTTAATTTTTACCGCGTTAGTCTTTTAGATTTTTGATCTCATGGTAATTATTAGCAAGTACATGCACACAAAGCAATGAAACGTCATGGTTATTGTAAGCGCGCAAAAGATCATATACTGTGGGACGCAGTAATTATAGTTAACAATTATTCAACAGAAAATCGCCTAGACGCCACATTTTAAAACGGATTTTCACCAAGGGATTGACTAACGGTAAGTAAATAAAACTTTGGGGACGTACTTGATGTGGAGGATCGAGAAAAATGGCGCTGGGAGGAATGTCCTTTTAAGTGCAGTGTGAAATTCCATTAGCTTTTTTTTTTTTGAGGGGGGGAAGAGGAGCAACGTCCAAGCCGACGTAATCTTTAATAAAGGGAAATCAACAGTTTGAAAGCCTCGAAGTAAAGGGGTGCAATGGTACGATTTGTGCTTCTGGAAATCACCAATGCCCAAACGTAGGGAGCGAAAAATGACGCCTATAAATCTAAACACATCTATACATACTCAATTAAACACGAAAACTTAATTTTTTCCCCAAACTTCTCTTGCAAGATAATTTTGGCATCATTTTTTTGGGAAAACATTATTATGACGAAAAAACTATGACCACCCCCCCGTCCCTGTATTAGGATTAGGGGGGGGGGGGGACGCTTAAGCGTATAAAATACGGATGTAAGCCGTAAAAAAAACCTAATGATCTAAAGAAACAGATACGAGAAAAGGACATGTAAGCTACCAGCGTTGTCACTAATACATGATAAGAATCTCCAGCGTCCCAAAATACAAGCTGGAGCTTCTTTTAACGCATATTGGTGCGACGCTGTTGGCTTACATTTTTTTTTCTCGTATCTATTCCTTTAGATCATTATGTTGTTTTAATGTACATCTGTATTTTATACGGTTATGTGTTTTTTTTTTAAATATGAATTGCTAATTTTTTTCTTGGAGATATTTCAGATAAATTAAATATCTAGAATTTTGATAAGAGATAATCGCGATGTGAGATAATTGGATTCAGATGACTCATTTTTTGAAGTAAGTCAGGGTCATTAAAAAAGCGTTAAAAAGTCCCTGGTCCTTGTTAACATCTATTTTTTAATATTTTGAAAATCGGTTGATAGGTTCGCTTTCTAGGTGAGAGCAATATGTCCCCAACAAGAATAAGAACAAACAGCAACAAGATTATTGTAGTCACATCAAGAAAAAACGTTCAAAGCCTTAGGCCTTGTTCATACCTACGTTGTAGGCTATAAAGGTTGAAAATCGGTTCATTGGTTCTATCGCCAGGTGAGGGCCGGTAGTCCCAACAACTTCAACAACAAGAAATAGCCGTACTCGCGCATGCAGGCCAAACGATCGTTGTCATTAAAATACAGGGTTCGTACAAAACTCGCCACATGAATTTCCAGGCCATTTCAAGGCTTTTCAAGGCTCCCAGGTTTAAATTTGTCATCGTGCAGCCAAAGTTCTTGAAACTTACATTTCACCATGATCTGTCATCCAACTCAAAAGTGTTACAAACCAAACCGTAACACCGTAACAAGGCCAAGCTATTAACACTGGCGATGATCATGTCAATGACTTAGTAACTCGACTGAATGGGTGTATACACGCTGATGCTTGTAGCAGGTTGTCTTGCTTGGAATCGCTGCCATGTTACCAAAACCGGAAAAAAAAATGTCAACCTAAAGCAAAGTAGGAACCCCACACCCCCATATCATTGGATCATCACATGGGTCTTTATATATATAGGACTATCTCGGACAGCTGTTCCTCAAAAACCGGGTAGTATAAGGGCGAAATTATTACTGGCGAAATTTGACACTTCGACCCTTATAGTCAAAGCTTGTCCGTGTTCCTTACAGATTTTGACTTTTAGACCCTTACTTTTAACTTTTAACGATACGTTTTTGTTTATTAATATTTATTTGTTTATCATTATTATTTTTCTTTATCATTGACGATTACAAACTTCCGTATTCAGACATAATTGAAAAACAAACGACAAAACAAAAGTTTGTTACTCAATTTAACGCTTTTCCAGACCATCTAAGGCCTGGTACCATTTCAGGCCTGGTACCCTCAAGTGAAATTTAATACTCTTCAAGGCTTTCCAATGTTTGTACGAACCCTGAAATATTTAATGCAGTGAAATAGTTATGACACGATCCCAAACACCGAATTTCGTTGGTCTATGGAAATTCTGAGGGAAATTATAGGGCTTCAAAGTTCATGGAAGTTCATGCTGACGGAAGTTCAACCGATTATAGTATCAGCCGGGAAGAGCATCGCGAAACAAAAGCAAGTTTAGAAGAAAATATATTATTCACTCAACGGAAGTGACAGCCCTGCTCTCTTCAGGGAATCAGCCGCAACATTGAGCAATACTCTTCAAACGGAGCAACGTATCACTAACAGCTCTGGAAAATGCTTTGAAAAGTATCATGTTGCAAAATCACGAATCAAACTGCTCGTTGCACACAAACAAAAATTGTGCAGGTTATAATCCAATTCCGAATACGTTGCACTACTAAGGAAGCAGTTTGTGCCTAGGAAGTCTCTCTGGCACTCAACGGTTTGCCCTCAAGCACTGAAATTTCTAAAATTGCTGTTTACCCGGAGTGAGTTGCGACAGCCATTCCTTCCGCCCCTTCCTTTTTCCGTTAAATGCTGACGTACAGTACAAGAGCGTGTTTGGGCCACTTCATTCTGCCTCTTGAACTATGATATATATTGCTTTAAGGATCTGAACACTGTAACTTATCAGGTGACTCATTTTCTTGACTTGAGTCACGAGAAAATTTGTGTCCGACAGGTTGCTCGCCAACAGTTACTCGCCAAAAACTGCTTGGGAAGAGCAGAGAATTGCTCCAAAGAGCAGTCATCTCTTTCATACGATAGATAATGTTTCTTGATACTATAACAAAATGTTGCTTTTTTTTTCAGTGTTTTTATTGGTCAAGGTAAATTTAACATTTATATCATTTAAGCGGTGCGAAAAGCACACTAAGGGAGCTTCTCGTCCAGTGTTGGCTTTCGAACCTAGCGTCAGATTCACCTCACATTTTCCACATTCATTCTACGCTTTTAATTTAAATTTTTTACAAATCAATAATATTGGTGAAGCGGTATCGGGAATTTTGATTGTCAAATAGCAAAATTAATCAGACGTCATGAAAAAAGACATCATAACGCAATAATCAGACACTAATCATTCTTCGGGAAAATAAATTTAAAAATGAATGTGCAACTGAATGACTTAAAGGGACACCCGACCTGCCTTATAACATACCGCGTGTCTTATAACAGCTACACGCAGATCGCCATCCGCCCATTTACAGCGCCACAATCGGCTGGGGTGGTAGCTGCGTTCCTCGCGTAGCTGCTGTCTTGGTTGGCTTTGGAAATAGTAAACGAAACAGAATCAAGTTAAAGATTGTGTCGTCCCAAATCGGAATGATTCTCGTATGTTAACATCACAATTTATAATTTTATAGGCCAGTGTCTTATAATTGTGCTTCGGCGATCTATTGGAATTAATTAATTTTAATTTCTACTGCATAAGTCTTTTAGATTTTTGGTTCTCATAGTAATTACTAGCAAACGATTAAAATTAGTACTGCGCACACACACGTAAAACTTCAAGGTCTTTGTAGGCGCGCAAAGCATCATATACGTTCTGGAAGAACGTAAATAAAGTTCCCCAATATTCAACAGAAAATCTCCTAGACGCCACGTTTTAAAACGGATTTTTAGCAAGGGAAAGACTAACGGTATACGTAAATAGACCTTTGGGGCCGTACTTGATGTGGAGGATCGAAAAAAATGGCGCTGGGAGGTATTTCTCTTTAACACATAAAATGACACCTAAAATCATTGTTAATTTCAGTTAAAAGGACATACCTACCCGCTTCAGTTAAAAGCGCCTACCTTCTCACTACATTCGAGCGTCCTGTGCGATATAGCTTTTGCAACGTTTACATGTAGGTTAGAGTGAACGAAGCGAAGGAAAAGATAGGAAAATGAATGCCTTTGCAACATTTACATGCTTCTGAAGTAATGTTGCAAAACTGAGCCACCGATTTGATTTATTCATTATTTCTAATTTTTGCTCTTTAAAGTAAAGTAACCATTTTGTATTTTTTGGTGCTGCTTTCATTTTTTTGGTGCGATCCGTTTTCCCGTCGAGGAAACAAGATAGTTTTAAAGCAAGACTTTGCATTTTTGCAAGGTCCTATTTTGTGGTATCAAGGTCCAATTCTGCGGTTTCAAAGTCCTGTTTTTCGTTTGAATCTCCTGCTTTGTGGTTTCACGGTACAGTTCTGCAGTTTCAAAGTCCTGTTTTGTGGTATCAAGGCCCTGCTTTGTGGTTTCAAGTCCACGGTCCAGTTCTGCGGCTTCCAAGGTCCAGTTCTATGGTTTTTCAAGGTCCTGTTTGTGGTATTTTAAGGCCCAGCTTTGCGTTTTCAAGGCCCTGCTCTGTGTTTTCAAGGTTCTGCTGTGTGTTTTTAAGGCCCTGCTTTGTGGTTTCAAGGTCCTGTTTTGTGGTTTTAGTCGTCCTGCTTTGTGGTTTCAAGGTACAGTACAGTTCAAGGTCCTGTTTTGTAGTTTCACGTTTCTTCGATTCCCCAGAAGTTGCTACACATTGGAAATTTCTAAAAAACCTTAAGAACAGTGTAACTGTAACTAACCAATTCCGCGACTTGCTCTTGCTCCAACTCTTCTTCTATTTCAGCCCGTCTCACCAAGTCGCTGTAGCTGGAGTCCTCAATGGCCAATAGGATACTGAGCAAGTACTGCGCTCCAAGAAATGTAACAAGATAGACATACAGGATGTGCCATGGTCCCAATGCTCGAATAATCTGTTAAAAACAAACAATAAAAATTGACAATTACAAATAAAAGTAATTCTTTTTTTTTTGGTGGTGGGAGGAAAAGCAACTCTACGAACAACTTTTATTCACGTAGCCTCGCAGTATTTTATTGGACAGATAAAAGATTTGTCTGTAAGCTGAATCAGACAGTCACAAGTCACCTACTACGAATCGAACCATTGCCGTTACAGTGTGGTTCGATTCTTAGTAGCTAACTTTTCCATCCTCCAGAATGGTGGTGGAGCAATGAAAACGGAGAATGATAAGCACAGTTCCACTTGAACAGGTCAAAAGGTGAATAAAATGAATGCACAACTGCGAACCAGTGGATTGAAATATCTCATTAACGAAGAATATTTACTTGAATTGTGCGATACCCTCCGCACAAATTAAATATTCTGCACAAATTTTGATCTAGATTTTGCATTGTGGTCCATCTAAGTCGACAGTGTTTTGCTACATAGTCTTAAATATATGGATTGTACTTAGAAGTACATTTAAACTACGCATTTAATCGTCGATATCTAAAGTTCACAATTACTTGGCCGAGCGAGCGATGCTGTAATACATTAGTGACTATCGACATTCACTGGGCAGAAACCTATATATCTGCCCAATGCAGCACAGGCCAGTACTTTGCTGTTCCACTTGTAGGATTTCTGCCCAGTGCTCTCCATACCTCGTATTTCTGTCCCACCCCTAAATTATATGAGGGAGGAATTTGGATTTTGTGCGTCTGTTTGTTGTGTTTTGCTGTTTGGGACACAGTAACCTTCGCAATTTTGTTCTGCATGGTTTGGTTCAAATTGACTGAAAAGTGTATCGAAGCTCACTTTTTAGCAAAGTTGATCCAAACCAGAACAAAATTGTGAAGGTTATTGTGTCCCAAACAGCAAAACACAACAAACAGACGTACAAAATCCAAATTCAGTCGAGTATTACGGCCTCACTACCGTCACTTTTTAGTAAATTTGAACCAAACCAGAACAAAATTGCGAAGGTTTTTGTGTCCCAAACAGCAAAACACAACAAACAGACGTACAAAATCCAAATTCAGTCGAGTATTACGGCCTCACTTCCTTCACTTTTTAGTAAAGTTGAACCAAACCAAAACAAAAGTGCGAAGGTTTTTTGGGTCCCAAACAGCAAAGCACAACAAACAGACGTACAAAATCCAAATTCAGTCGAATATTACGGCCTCACTTCCTTCACTTTTTAGTAAATTTGAACCAAACCAAAACAAAATTGCGAAGGTTTTTTTGTGTCCCAAATAGAAAAACACAACAAAGAGACGCACAAAATACAAGTTCCATCGAATATTAATAGTGATTTCATACGGAATAATTCGTCTCGGGCTGAAGCTGGCCGCCGCCGAACGCGGCCAGCCCCCTTTAGCAGATTCAAGAGGGCCAGCGCGACTTGATTTCAGACGGTGTAATTGCAAACGGCCGTCGTCGGCCTCGTTTGTTTTGA
>JAHWFP010169409.1:1492-22939 GCA_023313725.1 Lithobius niger
CAGCCTCTTACTGACAAAATTTTACACCTAGACCCTGACTGTCAAAGCTTGTCCGTGTTCCTTGTAGGTTTTGACTTTTAGACCCTTACTCTTAACATTTAACGTTCCGTTTTTTGTTTATTAATACCACTATAGCTGTACCTTCCACCAAGCAAGTATATGGAAAATACTTACAACAACAACCCGTAAGTGGAATATATCACTGAGGTGCAAAAATGGATTAGAAAATAGTCTGCCATCCTTCTGTGACAACTAAAGTTAAGTATTAAATGTGGGCATGATACTAGAGCCCAGCTTAAAACAGATACTGACCACCAGATAACAGCTGCTATACTCTTTTCAGATGGGTATGTAATGAAAGGAACTGGATTACCTATAGTTGAGCCAAAATGGTTAATGTGGGGTAGACTGGGTTGCAGTTTTATAAGTGAGCGCTTTACCTAATAAAATGAAGGTACCGATGTTAGCACAGAAGAGTATTTACAAGCATAATATCTCCAAGTAGGCCTAATTTAATCTAAAAATCCAGAGTTCTTATGTCAATACACTTGAACTTGATAAACGCTGGAGTGATACCTAAGTAAGACGGAACACACAACATTTGAATGACGTTATACAGTTTGCTCATCAACTATTTAAACTAAAAAAAAAAACAAGTACCAGCAATCTTTACTGCGGTTTACAGATTTCTGACTCTGTTGGAAATTATGAGTTCAACACACCAATGCATGCTAAAGCACTTTGGGACCAGTTGAAATAAGTAGAGAGCTAAAAGGCCTGTGCTGTAGTTCATTTTCCCAGCAAACAGGTAAAGCTACAGATTTACTTTGAATATGAGATGCCGGGAAAGATATTACTTAGATCTCTGAAGTGTTCGCGGCCTATCTTGAGTTCGCTGCAGAACGAACACAGGTAATCGATTGTACGTTTTTGGTAGCAGAGTGCCTTTTTGATATCCAAGATAGCGGAAAAAAAAAACAATGGTGGCCGTCGATTAACGCCATCCCGCTCATAAAATGCTTGCAGGACTCAAGATAAGCCGTGCACACAAGAGTGAGATAGTAAAAATGACTTCGTCATTTTCAAAAATAAACAAAAAGACATTACATCCTGTTATTAATGCTTGTCGTGATGAAAGGGTTAAAATGAAGGTTTAGGTCAGTACAAGGTTCATCAAAATGTTAAGGTGCCTTTACATAATAATTTCGTAAGACGTTCACAAAATGAGTAAAGACTAAATAAGAAAAGTTTCTTTGATGAAATTTATCCAAAATTCGAATACTTCACCATAAATTCACATTCTGAATAAAGCCCTAACTTTTTGCTGTTTTCATTTCCTAACAAAATTATTGATCCCTAACCTTAATGTGGGCAAGGATAAGGGGTCAATCATTTCATTGTTTCATTCTTCGATCTTGAGAAATTTTCCGGAAAAAATTATTTTCTAGGAGAAAACAGTGAAGGGTGCAAATAGTTCATGTAGCCTACCCAGAATTACAGCAATTTTATTTTTAGAGTAATAATCGAAAACACATTATCAAACCACTGTACCACGCAACACACTGTTATTAAATGAAATATTATTTTTTTTGTATACCATTGCATTGCCAGTGTAAATATATTTTGCTGCCAGACAGAACTGACTGATGCATAACACAACCTAACATTACACAGCCATGGAACAGATCAGTGAGACCAGAAATGAACAGTTTGATCATTAAGTCTTATGCCATCTACTGTGATCTGACTTCCATGAATCAGTCGTACCCCTGTCATCTGGTGGTCTGAAAGATTTTTCCAGGCTGGAATTACCCCATTAGTGAAAAAATGATGGCAAATCTGATTCCTACTACGACGATGTTTAAATTCTAGTATGTATTTTTTTTAGTCCTAGAATATGATGATGCTTACATTGGTATTGCTACATTGGAATTCCCACACTAAAACGTTGTAATAGAAAATTTTCCATTTTTTTAAAATTAGGCCTACATTTTTAGATTTAGTTAAAAGCAGGGATCTTCTACTATCTACTGGGTCAGTTCACTCAGTTGAACGAGTCTGTGCTACAGCACAACTATTTCCCATACACTAGTGAGATTCAGTCGATCACGTTTTTGCTCCCAAACCAAACCCCGAGCAGACGATGCTTGGTTTTTCGAAACCAACAAAAAGGTTTGTTTCAATTAGCGAGTAGTTTTTAACGAAATTAATGAATAGTTATGAAATATCTGATCGCTCAATCTTTACTGAACGTTAAAATACACATTATTAAAACAAAACGACAAATTCTTACCAGATTACCCAAGACGAGAGTAGCTGACACCGTTGTGTCAAAACCAAAACAATGGCGTGCATTTGCGATGATCGCTTGTGACGGTGCTCGCCGTCTGATAACAAACTTTGCGATTTTCAGTCACATTGTCAATTGGACTGGTAACTTAATGCACTTAAAACAATTTAAACAATTGGAGCATTCCGGCTTATGTTTGATGAGTACTCGTTCGTTTGTTAGTCCAATTTTGTGTCGATTCATCAGCAAAATCAAAAGCCAATGAGATGCAAGAATCAGTAAAATGGCGTGAAATGGGAGCAGAGACGTCAGACGCGTAGAGATATGGCAAAGAAGCTCCCAAAATCTCGCACGGTTTCTCGCGGTAAAGCGCAATACTAAGCGGGCCCACCCTATCAAAGCTACCTATAATCCAAGCTCCCTAGTTACAAGCATGCTTGTTTAATCATTCAGTAGTTGATGTAGACTGCTGTACTCGACGAAGTCCTGGTTGAATAGTAATTATATGCAAGTATGGAAGACATTTGCAAGACTTCCCTCAATAAAAGAACAGGATCCAGGTCCTGTATTTGTCTTCACAATTCGTAAATTAAATTGTTCAAAATGTTAGGCAGTTGTTACCTTTGTCACTGGAATTAACAACTTCTAACCCTAACTAGCACAAAATATAAAATGTACAATTAGTAGTTGTTGGAATAGGAGAGAAGAGTCGTCTGTGACAGCATAACATCAGAGGATGAGGGCCATTTTTTCCTCATTATTTTTACATTAATCTAAAAATAAACTAAATGAGTGCAATACTTTTTTTTTTACATTTTGTTAATTGAACATTTTCCCATTTTCTTCGCAGAGCTCAAGTTAGCCATAAACGACCCAGAGTCATCTAAAGCTGCCGGTATCATAAGAAGGTATGTTTTATCCGGGCCTAGTATCAGGTGTGGTGGCAGTGCTGCTGCACCATGGCCCACAACCGCCATGGTCCATGATCTCAATTGTTAGCGAATAACAAAAGCCGAGTGATTTTCAGCATTTATAATTTTATATGCACATTTTTTTGTAGACTTGAAGGTGTTGATGCAACATTACCAGTTAACATAAATTCACTCAAACTAATCAGATTATTAACCAAAGACAAGAAAAGTTTGATTCCTTTAAATTGTGTTTTCTGTGCATAGGAGCAGGTGTTGTAAAGGTGAAATCAGAAGAAGCATTTGTCAAAAATGTGTTCATTTATCTAGCATAATGAACTAAGAGGTTCTTAATACGCCAAACATGTAGTTTATGTCACTTACTGTATAATGCGACATAACATAGCGACAACATTATGCAGTTTATGTCTTTTTAACACTGCCATAAACTATCAAGAAATCATTGATATGTGTGTCCTCAAATTAGGCTTTCAGTCTAAACGCCCCAAAACGAACGTATATTTGTAATACTCCGTATTATTGCAACGCTACCTGTAGGTCCACTGTCATGTAGTTTCTGAATGAATCCAAAAATATGTGTGAAACAAACAGTGTTGTGCTGACTACCAACTGCTACAGAAATTGGATTTAAAAAATTTAATTTTATGTACAAAATTCCATTGTTGGCCATCAGTTCGTAAAAGACAGTATGTTGTGATTCAGAATCAGTGGCATCTATACTACTTGGAAACAAGCTTCTACAGGTTTGTAATGAAGGTGATAAAGAAGCTCGTAAGAGTTTGGAATTGGTGGAACTACCTACACAAACACTCTGGACAGAGAATTGCTTGTTCAGCCCGTTTTCCTCGAGAGTATCAGGGGATTCACTCATGATTTTCTGATCACTCAAACTAAACTAAAATATTCTAATATAACTTGAAAACAAGGGAGTAGTAATAAAATATACCTACGACAACAATAAAATACACTGAAGCAGTAAGCCACATGTATGCAACTCAAACCACACTTACAAGCCCACTGAAAGATGCTTTTCAAAACAATGATAGTACTTTTCCAAGGCATTGATACATACTTTTTGAGACATTGATCGGTAGGTAGCCTACCTTTTGAATACGTACTTTTCAAGACGTTACTTGGCTTGTCCACATCGCCTACCAGTAGACACAAACCCCCAGACAGTTAAGTGCAATAGCTTCTGCAATGCTTGAAGGTACCGTGAAGCTAACAAATGATGATGAATAATAACAGCCATTCAAGTAACAACCACAAAGAAAACTACCACCATTCCTTTAGCTAGTATATCCATGGCTTTCCTGTTTGCTAAAAAAAAAGATTAATGCCTTTAAACTTGATGACACGATGCAGCCAACATCATTGCTAATTTTGTTTCTTCATTTTTAAAAACTGTTGCATATCGTTCTAGTTTGGTGATGGTTTCTTAGAATAAGGATGTTTAACTGCTATTTTGCGAAAAAAAAGGCTAATTAAGAGAGCAAATAATTGCATAACCATGCAGAGGAGTACGAGGTGAGATTCGTTGAGCTTCCTTTCACACGAAGTAATCAGCCTCTCCTTCACCCAAGTTGATAAGTGAAAGGGATGTTCGATTATACTGGTCTCAAAGCCTTTGTATGTATAATTGGTATACCATGCGCATTGTGTGGGAAGGCACCGATGAATGTCACCATCTGCATCTTGGCACTTAGATATGACGAACGCATTTCATCGCCTACATACTCGACACTTTGGTATGACTTGAAAATTTTACATCCTGCACACTTGGCATTTCGGTATTAACAGAGCTGGATTTCAGTAACTATGGGCCCTAACGCACATCTTTGGAGCCCTTTTTCTCTCACAGAAAAGGAAGTTGTGAAGGTAGCGTTGTGAGTACGGAGGGTAGTATAGTCATGATATCAAGATTGTTGCTAAGGAAACTATTGAAAATTTAACCCTTGTACACATTCAACACAATACATTTCATGTTAGATATTTTAATGCTTTATTCTTTGCTTTACTACTTCGCATTTTGTGTATTAAAATACCAGTTAGCATTAAGACGCTGTGAACTGTGAAAAGCTTTTTACCTAGTTTCATTTATATATTTAAAAAGCTTGGTGGAATTAAAATTTAGGCTAGGAAAACCTATGTAGCCTCTGGGATCCCTAAATTGTGAGGGTGTCGTGTCCATCGTTATAAATTTCGGGTCGCTACAAATATGCTGCTACTTTAAATATTGAAATAAGTTTTTTTACGTATTAGGTTTGTTAATGTATTTTGTATTTCAACATGCCAAATATATACTTTTTTTAATTATGTTAACTAAAACTCAAGGGATGGTAAAAACTGTAAATCAGTTGGTAAGAGAAAACAATGCATCAGTGGGGCACCGACATTCATCTCAAAAACCAACAAAGAATGTTTTTAAACTCAAAAGTCTCTTACATAGGCCTATATAGACTTCTTTCACACAGTAAGGTAGTACGACCTTATGATTATATAAATTTTAATCAAATCAACTCTCATGGTGCCAGAAAGCACTAAGAAATGTGAACATAAAGAGATCCTTTTCAAAATGACACCTTTGTAGCTCCGTATGGATTCTCACCCTGAATGGAAATTAACTTGAGAGGATCGTGGTAAATGCGGTCAGCAAAGTTTTGCACTTAAATTGTTTTCCTCGTATCTTTTATATTTTTGTTGCGATTTTTGTTTGTTTTTGTCGTTTATAAGGTTATGACCTTGATGCCAACTGAATCCTAGTCATATTTATATTTATATTTATATTTATATATTTAGTCATAATTAGTCATATAGGTATTGCAAGCCACGAGTTATTTGCTGAATAAAATGAGTGCACCAAATAACTTTTCAAAAATTGTTAGTATCATCGGAAAAAGCTTCAAGCAAGCTTACGCTCATTTTCAAGACTTCCAGCAAGCTTACGCATTATCTAGCTAATTTTCAACTGCTTAAACTAATCTAATGGAAGCCTGAAGAAGACTGCAAGAAGTAGTTGAATGTTAGCAAGCTAATGAACTATCAACAGTGTGAAAATGGGCGTATTTCCGATGATTCTGACTTTGTATTTTACAGTATGAGCAGTAGGCCGAACGGTATTTCTTTGTGCAAGATTGATTTTTTGAAACGATTCAAAACTTCCAAAAATTTAATGACTGCCTGTGCACCTTCTACACAATGTTCTGCAACCCACAATGGATTATAGGATTGTCATATTCAGCCCATTATGTCCTTATGAATGTGACAAACCGTGTCGGTGGCGTGAGTGGAATGGAAATGGATGCAATGGCTTTAGCAGCCGATATACAAAGCCCATTTTTGCTCTCTAGCTTCTGCCGATATATGGTAGTCGAAAGTCGTGCTGGTACTTTAAGTTCCAGCGTGTTTGGCTAAAGGAACCCCCATCTAACTCCATTTTCTACCTCGGCCCATGAGCTAAAAATATTGAAAAGTTAGTTTATATGTGCTCGAACACGCTTTTATCATTTAGATTTTGTCTTATACATTTTGCTTGCACTGTATGACTGGAACTGTACGACTGTATGAATGATTGGAATATTCCTTGTTTATTTTAGGCATCAAGATTTCGGTGTGGAACCACCAACACAAGCGCCTTCTCGTGGATATATAAAAGATTACACCATAGCTGTATAAAATTTGTCCTGATGCCAGTATCATTCATCTTTCAAACAGGGTGAAAATTGCCAAATGATAATTGTATCATATTTGATACGCTAGCCACTGAAAACACTTTGAACCGAAGTGTGATAATATTTCCTGAAAAGTAAGCGCAGTTGTTTCTTCTCTGCAGCTATTTGATACCTGTTCTAGTATACGTTTGGACACGAAGTACTCAACATTTGCCTGAATAAAAACGATTTATAGTAAACAAACGATGGTTTTTCAATGAAACCACACATCATCATCATCCATAAATAAAAATCTTTTATTATTCAATGCAACGTGACACATTGTTAATATAGAATCTGAAACCGCAAAATATTAAATATCAATTACTTGTTTTGATTTAGATTTGGAAAATCCATACCTCTAGACTCTATGAAACATGTATTGTCCAATGTTAGAAAGTGGACCCACTATATGTTATGGATAGCTGAGCAATCCATTCTGGTATCCTGGACATCTAGCAGTAACCATAGCACATCAAGAATATATAAACGTAACAAAATCTAGATTGAAACCACCATACTCTCTTGTGTATATAACACATTCATCAACATTCAAAACTTGTTATAGGCAGAACACATTAGTATTCATGTCAGGTGTCACGGAAAGCACTTGTCGTATAGGTGGAAGCTGCAGTCAAAGTTGAAAATAATTTTAAGACTTAGGCAATATTTTGACGAGTGGAGAATTATCCTGCCTTATTACATGATTGTTGAACAAGCAATTTAAAAAATACTGGTCAGCATTTATAAATTGTCCCGTACAATGCCAAATAATATCCACATTCTCCCAAACAAAACACCGATTTCAATTCATGACCAGGTTGCCTTTTTTTAAAATTAGGGTCTTTGCGTTAAACATTGTTTACTCACATGGTTCTAGTCAGATCTTAGCTCTTTCAGTCCCCGAAAAAATGATGTTTTTGTTACATCATATTATCACTATAAGACACGAACACTGCATCAGTCTGAACCCAACAGAAATAGGTTCTCAAGGTTCTAAATAGGCTCGGTAATATAGGAAAAAATATAGATACACTTTTGCTGCAATATGAACTAGGTCTGGCTAGTTTCTTGCAAAGTTTGACCTTTATTGGTACTAAATCAACAGTGCACAGAACATCTAATAACCGTTGCATGAATGAGCCAGTGACCAATCAAGCATACATACATTAGATTTCAGTGCCGTATGCAGTTTACTTTAAAATGGTTTGTTAGATATTTCCGAGCCAAGGCAATAGTTTGAACAATTTTCAAATTTGTGTTCATTTTTAGTTTGGTGTTAGTGTCGATTTTAAAGCTTACATTGTGCAAAACAAACACAACCCTTTTTTTATTTTTCACCTCTAAACAATCCATCCGCCTTGGTCAAATGATACGACAGTGGTCCCACAATGACAATGGACTCGCCGTCTCCTGTTAATCATTTACAGAACTCTTGATTTAATGAAGCTGAGGAGTTTAAAGACAAAAACAGACTGCCCCTTTAAATCTCTACAACAATTTTAACTCCATAGTGATAGATTTTGAGGCACTCTTATTGTAGGGCAAGAAAGCATGATGCAAATATGGTTTTAGTTTATTAAAATTAGGTGCAAACCCAAGTCTCTGGGTTGAACCTAAATAATTGTAATGACCATGGCATTGAGGCGTAATGAAGAAAATCAGTTTGAATAAGAGGGTAAGTGCAGTACAAAGAGGTGCGTTATTTAGCAGCAGCAGTGGTGTTTGTAGTCATGCGATAGTTCGACGACAGCAGCGACTGTTGACAATCTTAGGCAGTGATGCCAAAACCATATTTTAAACATTAAAGTTTGTTTAAATATTTCACACACCGTGGAAAGGTACGTGCTATAAATTTTAGTCATTTTTATGGTTAAACAGCTAGTCGTACCCAACATTTAAAAGCCAGGTTATGTTTTAGTGTACAATGCTCACTGTCGGAGCAACTGAATCAGAAGTGCCAGTGAATCAATAACATCAACAAATCAAGTAAACAATTCAGTCTGCAAAACTCTTCCCATTTTTGTTAGTTCATTTTCCTCGTTTGTCTTAACCTTAGGAAAAATTTACTCACAAGCAGAGGGTTCAAAACAGAAAAACCATATCTTGGCATCAGTCTACGTTGCCTAGCCTACGTTTATACAAGTCATCATTTCCAATAGAATGGAGGTTTTCCCCAGCATCATGAATGAAACTTAGCGGTTCAAAGGAAGTCAGATAATGTCCTAGTTCTAGTACACTACTTCACTGGGATCTGGTGTTCAGACTGAATGACGACGATAATCAATGCATACCAATACACTACTGGTTTTTAATTGTTGCCTTAGTTCTTATTGTGTACGACGTTAGCATTACAGTAATGAAGATCAATCCACAAGTTGATCTATATTAAAATTTTCATTTTTCTGAACTCTATCCAGATGAACACTGACCGTGCTAAGGCAAAAATGTATGGCAATCATCTTCCATTTTTTAAACCAAGCATCTTATGAGCTGATGACTGCAATCTATATCCTCATCTGAAATAAACATTAGAGGATGGAACAGTAGTGTGTCAGGTACATTAAGCACTTTCTGAAGTAATCATTTAATTTCAAACGGTTAACATATGGTCTTCAGTTCGTACATTCAGTGAATACATTTGTTTTTCCTAGTAAGTCCAACTCTCTAGGCCTACTTCTTAGATGGTCACTTAAAGCGTGCTGCTGCTTTTACTGCCGAGTAGGAACAATGACGGGTTTTAAAGTATACCTAAACAGCTATACACGAAGTGAGTCGAAGTAAAGCATAACACATGAAGGCATATTACATTAATTATATGAAAATAAAAATAAGATAAGCCCATAAGGACACATGGAGGTATTTGTTCACGATCTAAAGCGGATATTATGGTACAGCTGAGCTGCATGTTACACTGTCATAGACCTGTATTATTCTAAACATTTCAAACAATTCACTGTTTGATGAACACCTTCACAAAAATGACATTTGCAACAGTTACCATTACAGTGTCACCGTCCATAACTTACACGGCAGCAGGTCAGAAAACAACCAAGAAAGATAGTTGCATTTCACGTGTTTTTCTTATAGGGTATTTGTCAGGCAGAACCTGTCACTATTTAGACGAACAGGTATTTTATGATGTGTAACAGATAAAATAAAAAATTATAACTCTTATCTAACAGAATTTCGTAATTAAACAAAATAAATATCGTAATTTGGAGATGTACGAGAGCCTGTAATCAGAGTTGGAAGCACTTTGCAAAATGCATGCTCTATGAAGTAAATGCCTTTTTTTTTAAACAGGTAGCTCACGTTTGTGTACGAAATTTTAACATTCAACAAAAACTACAATGCAAAAGAAACCTCCTGAAAATACTTTACACAGTAGCTGTCACAGTAGTCTTTCTGCGTATTTTTTGGTGCATAATACATGTTCCCAGTGTCAGTCTTTTCACCCAGGAAAACACAAGTGAGTCAAGGCTAAATGAGAAAAAAGTTCCGAGCCTTTCCCCTTTAGATAGGGCAAGAATCGGGCTTTAAATTACAAGCATTTTTTTTTTTTATAGTACGAGTTACTAAAACAATGACGAAGGTACATGGAGGGGCCTAAATTGTCGTTAGTGCTTACTTTCATTTTGTCAAAGGTAAAAAAAAAAACGTGAACTCTTACCTAAACGAATAGTTTATATGGGGCATTTACGGGAGACTGGGCAGTAGCCTAATAGATGTAACAGAGCTTAATGGGATACAATTGGAATGCTTCATTTTGTGTGCCTTGCTAACACCATGGTTATTCATCGCCATCTTTGTCCCAAATGGCAATAGGAAACACTTGCCGTCACGATTTTATGCATGATGATGAACAGACAGATTTAAAAGTTCACTCTCATTGCTAAAATTATGACAACTGGGTCCTATCTTTAATAGTAAGCACAACTGCCATAGACGATGCTAGAAGTCAGATACACTTCAAATCAACATGACAGATTGCTCTGGTGCAATTAACAAGTTCGTGACACATCTTGCCTAATCAATGTAGAATACACGCGTATTAAATTTTTCTGTCCATTTTTGGGACCTTTAGGCTTTAAGTGGGTTTTCAGTTTTGACTGGCCTTTCTCTAACGTTGTTTTGATTATGACTTTGAAACTGAAATAAATGAAGCCTGGAATGGTCAGGATTTATGAAAGTTGAAGGCTTTTAACCCTCTGGTTAAAGGTGTCTTCAACCTCATGGATCCAAAGCAATGCTCAGATCACACAAGACTCAAGATTCAAAATGAATGAATGAAAATAAATCTGCAGTTGGTATAGTTCAAGTGTTGCTTTGGTTGCGTATGTAACGTGAGGCTGAAGATGCGAAAGACCTTTAACTGGAACACAAAGTAGTATAGCACAGTGGTTGCTTCATAACTGACAATCCATAGCAAACGTTGGTACTAACTGTTAATGGTAGACACTTTGGTTATTACAAAGTAAAGCGTATAGTATATCCGTTGACTGCAGCTTCCATTGGTGTATTGGTTTTGTATATGATATACTTTTTGCTTTAGTGCTCTTTACAAAGCTCATCATGAACACACTACAAAGATGAAGACAATCATTAGGAGGATTTTCTTGGAAATATATCTCATTCACATCGACGATACAGTCCTGGTTGTGACTTTGGAGACAATTTTTGTTAGAACTTTAGTGTGGAGCTCAACACTGTATAAAAACTAATCAATTTTCGTTAGTTGCCAAAATATTTGGTTGATAATTTGTAGATTTTCGAGAGTTTGTTTTTACCACTTTGTCGTGCGTACATACTAGTAAGCTTTACGCCAAATTTAGAAAACTAATGCTCAATTCAAGTTTTCCGAAAAGAATAATTGCAAGAATCTTACCCATAATCACTTTGAATTGTCACTAAATGCAAGAAATTTTCGTGCACAGCTCACACCATTCATTAGTTTGTACAATAATGAACATAATCAACAATAAAGCATAAGTTAAGATCATGTTATCTGAACAATCTTATTTATATACCATTGCAACAGTGTATAAATCAGATTATTGGGATAACACAGATCTTGCAGAATCCACTACAATTTCTTGACTAAACTGCTTTTAAATAAAGTATGGGGGCAACAATCTAGATAATAGCACTGTGCATGGTTTTTCTTTTTTATTCACAACATTTGGCATGTCGTCCAGTAGACGGTACCTTGAACGATATGACTTGAGGAAGAAGTTCAACAATTCTGTTATCTGTACAAATTCGACGGCACTACGTTATGTTATTTTCTTTCACCCGCAATGCAAAATATATATATAATATATATTACAAATGGCACAGCACAGTTTGGCGAGTTGTTAACGGGCTTGTATTTTCTTTCTTGTGGCATTTTGTTGGAGGCACAGAAATCAAGCACATCCATTGGCCAGGGTAGATGCTGAGATAGTCTTTTGGCACGGATTCACAATAGAATCACACGTTTTGTATTGCACAATCACCAGACAGTTGATGAGGTTAGTTCTGTTTGAATACTGTACATACATTGTGCAGACAAGAGCCGGACGAACATTCGGCTGTTGATGCCTAAAGTTTATTATTTAATATTCACACTGCTCCACCAGATGAAAGACGATGTAATGGAATATCCACAGCACCTAATAGAAAAAATGAATGTGTTAAAAAATATCAGGATGCAAGACAGAAATAGTCACAAAGTCACAGTTTCATTGATATCTATGTCCTCAATTACTGTAGGGATTGTTTACGAATATTAAGATGACCTTACTTTAAAGAGGCATTTGTATTACTGACATAATTGAGACACAACTTGCTGCAGTTTACTTTGCTGGTTAAATTTTACTGGGCACACAGACACTGCATTGCTTACACGAAATATTTACCTCCCTCATATAACAATGAATATTCGACACCAGACAGGCCATGTAAATTCACTGCTTTTCTGCGATATCAAGATGGAAAATTTAACAATTCGTGTTTACAAGACAGCGAAGTTCATGAAAATAGTTTATTCATCAAGAAATAATGGAATAATGGAAGAAATAAATATTGCTTTGCAATAATGGAAATAATGGAAGAAATAATCTGGAGGCTACAGATATGCGCGGAAATATTCGAATCAACTTTTCAATGTCGAATCAATGTCCTTTCTAATGAAAAGTTTATCTCCCTATGGATAAGAACAATAATTATTTTGGTAGGAAATTACTCGGATCTTTTACATGACACAGTCGACATGAACACGAGATCATTTCCATGAACCATTTCTTCCCAAAAGCACAGCTGCGGATTGGAGCCTGGCTTGAACCCGGGACACCTGTACAATTACATGAGTTGGTCATGATACCATTTCTCACACCCGCTCCCCGAAAAAATATCGTAGAAAGATTAAACCCATTAATATACACTCATGTAACGGGTTCCCAACATTTTCTTGACAGCAGTGAGCGATAGAAAACTTACAAAATGCCACTCTTCCCCCCTTAACAGTGAGTTGGAGGTCTCTGGAGACAATGCAGTTTAATACATTTAAACTGGCACTTTTTTTTTCAATTATGTGCATTCAGTTCATGCTGTCAACTATAAAAGATAAAACATTAAATATATCTAAAGTATTACTGGTAAAATGGTATTGGATCCGATTGCTTCAAAAAAAAAATGATCGACGAGCTTCGTATTCATCCAAACTAACAAAATTAATCAATCATTTCAATGTTTTGTCTGTTTCATCCAAACACTAATTAAATAGAGTGGTGGTTATTTTTTTCTCTAAAAGATGAGTTATTTGCAAGCACAATTCAGTTAAAAAAGGTCGTAGAATGTTTGATCAAGCATCATGTTCAATTTACGTAATGCTTCCCATTTTTATCATTTTATTTTTATTATTTAAGAAATCCAATTCGTGAACATGCAATCTAGTTTCACAATGTAAGACTCAATAAGAGGGTAAGAAATATGAATGCAACCTGATGGGCCAGGCCCCCAAGAACGTATATGTAGCACTCATTTTAATTTTCGCCCTTGAACTCCAGGTCTTGGTCACAAAATATAATACAAGAATTAAAATTGGGAACCAGCCCGACAGACAACTGTGAGTAATACACCATATTGGAATGATGTAGAGCCACACAAGGAAGTTATTAAATGTACCTGCCATCCGGAAAGCCGGTGCCTTGTGTGGGAAGAATCAAGCTACCGCCCATCCTCCCTCCCTTGGAATGGTCACGCTCACATATTTGCTGGGGATCTACCAGGTCGTGCACCGAAATATGGTGTAAGAGTTTTATCAATGCCAACCTCAACAACTGAAAGCTCTGTTCGTGTGCCCCCGGGTCCCCCTCTGCAACAAATCACTCAATTCTTAACAAGTTTCCGAGTCCCACTCAGGGTGTGTTAGACAGTCCCGGTTCTAACCCACCCATGTGTCTGAACCTGGCTGACGTCATTTACACTGGTACCACAAGAAACATTGTCTACGTAATCATGTACTAGGAATACCCCTGAACATATGTGGGACAATATAAAAGGCAGTTAGGGGTGTGAAACTTGGTCATGAAGGGGCAATAGCACCATCACATACTTTGTACGCTGTGACGAAACACATTGATCATATCCATCACAGCACTGACATGAGTATAACCAGCATCCTGCGTAATGAACCCATCGAAAAAATATGACTAAAAATGGAAGCCTACACCATCTCTGCAAAAAAAAACCTGGGTAATGAACAGCGTCAACATGTTTTACTGAAATGGAAAAGTGGCGAACATGGTTTAATGACTTACCAGTAAACCGAATCTGAAATAGGTGGCACTGCATCATACCAATATGGGGAATTGCTGACAGTTTTCTGTGAGGAATGGTTCCCAATTTTAATTCATGTATCATATTTTTTGTGACCAGAACTGGAAATCATGGCAGACAATTAAAACCTAGTGCTACATTTCTTAGTCTGCATTGGCTGTTAGGTGGCGTTTTTATTTCTTATTGTACAACCACACACAAATTAATCTTGTGATACAATAAGCAGGATTTATTTTCCCTTGGAAACTAACTGGGGAATAAACAGATGACGTATTCAGTAATATCAAATAATGTTATTAACATCAAATAATTAACAATATTGACTGATCCTAATGCCGAACAACACGATGAGTTGTTAAACGGAAACCTTTGAAACTGAACTGTAGAACGGACGTAATTAGACATCAGAAGTTTCAAAAAAACGACACACATAATAGGCTACTAGTCTCACTCTAATTAACTTTTATGGCAAATAACCACATTTAAATTACCACTGATATCGTGTTTATTTTCCAAACAGAGAATTGAAAAACAAAACAACAACGCACTGCTTTGATAATAAGGAAAACAGTCTCATAAAAGAAACAAAACAAATGTGCCAGAACGAAGATATTTCCACACTAAAACTTGCTCTTGTTTGTTGACATCAGCTCTTAATAAACTATATGCCAACACCACAACGAATACGTTCTCTTAGATTCCCTAACGATAAATTGACGTATTTCAAGTAATTTTCGAATTATCGTGTCAGTATAGCTCAGCGGTAGAACCTCGGCCTTGGTTTCAATGCCGTGGGTTCGATTCCTCGTTCAGGCAGTTTGACATTTAAGTCCAAAAGGCAACGTAAATAGGTTTGCATCTGCATTTATTTGACTCTTGTTGAACCGTCAGATTTCCATCCTGTGTATTCGTCTTTAAAAAATTGTTTCAGAAGAAGCTGACGAATACACCCTAACCGGAATCCGAACTTGACGAGAATTTAACAAATTTTTTATGTTTTGTTCGCCATCTATACATTACTCTATTGTAATCTCCTGGCAAAGCTTGCAATTATAACGGTTTAGTTTAAACGGCAATTACATCCATTTTGACTTGCATGTTTGATTTTTGGATTACTTATACAATAACTAAACACAAGAATTGCGGTAAGAATACGTTACTTACGTTCGATATAACAATTTAATTACTACATCACCAAAACACGACACGGAGATCGCCATTGTTTTGCTGGAACGCTCACAAATTAATGCCGACAGAGATGTCATTTTTTGATTTCAACTCGCAGCCGATTGAGATAGCTGTATTGACGGTGAGGAGCTCAAGCGTCTGGCGGCCTTAGCTGGCCGGCAGTGTAGTGGCCAGCTAAGGCCGTCAGACGCTTGAACTCCTCACAGTCAATATAGCTATCTCAATCGGCTGCGAGTCGAAATCAAAGAGATCCGTCTGTCGGCATTAATTTCTGCGCGTTCCAGCAAAATAATGGCGACCTCTGTGTCGTGTTTTTGGTGATGCAGTAATGTAATTGTTATATCGGACGTATGTAACGTATTCTTACCGCAATTCTTGTGTTTAGTTATTGTGTAAGTGATCCAAAAGTCAAACATGCACGTCAAAATGGATGTAATTGCCCTTTAAAGAAACAATAATGACGATAATGTGGCTCTTGTTTCACCCATTTTTTTCTAGTTGTTCCATATCAACGCTATGCATTGTGTGCTACAAGCCCACGTGTAAAAAAAAATGGGGCAAATTACAAAACAACAACATTCACGTTCTGTCGTTTGACATGGTAGCCAGCCGAATCCAATTATCATTATAGGTAGAGTGGTACACTAACTTAGCTTCTCGAATTGCGTTGCTGAGGTTTGTCTCATTGCTGTTTTAATTAAAGGATGCTTATTCATGCTTATTATAGCTTTTCCCAGAGTTGCCCGAGTGCCTATTTTACTCTTACTCCTTGCATGAGTTGCCCTGATAATATCATATATCACATCACGACTAATGTATACACGGTGTAACTGAAAGGTCTGGCCAAACTTTCAAGATGTAGTCCATTGATCAAAATTAAAACTAAGAAGTCCTAGGAACATAGGTCCGAAAATGCCCCAATCTTTTGTTACAGCCCCCCCTTTGATTTCAAAGGTCCTGGGTTCGATTCCCCGCTGAGGCAGTCTGACATATAAGTCCAAAAGGCAACGTAAATAGGTTTGCATCCGTATTTGTTACTTAGTCGTAATAGGTCTTCTATGCACTTCTGCCACTTTCGAAAATGTTGAGGCTCACACCTCTATCAGGCACAGCATGCCATACCGCCAAAGTTTCATTCTTCGTATAATCTGGCAGCGAGTTTCTTGCAGTTCTGACCGGGAGACTTTAGGATGGTTACCATTTCTCCCACGAAGCGTCCCCCTCCCCCTCAATGTTCAGGCTGCGCACTGCCAGAAGTGTTCTCCCCATTCTATGCCTCCCCCCCTCCAAGTTAGGGTATAACGTCGAAGTTTCTCCATAATTTCCCACCTAATCATTCCAAACCACTACAAAAATTGGCACATCCTTCTTGCAGTTTCATTATTTCATAACGAAAATGTCAATTAGGTGTCCCGCAACTTTGTGGATGGAGGTGGAGAGGAAAGATAGTTGGGAGGAGGGGACTTCTTTCAGTACCTGTACTGTAATAAATGTCACATCACCATGCAAAGCACCAGTAGTTCTAATTCGGTACTATCGTTTTCATTTTACAAGAGAAAAATTTGAGGGTTTGTGCCTTTTGTGACACAAAAGGTGCTCTGTGTGTCCAACATGCGATCCAACACTGGAGTATTGTAATTTGAAATTTGAAAAGGAAGGCTTTCCATGGTCTTTTTGTCTTGTTTTGATGCCTACTAGGATCCGTCTTTAAGGTTTGACCAGACCTTTTAGTTACCTGTAGTAATTGGTGATGTAATGTTGGTTTCAGTAAAGATCAAAGAAATTTCCCCCTCCTCCACTACCCACCCTATGTTGCCCCATCCACAACGTTTTGACACCTCATAATAATATTAACTTAAAAGCAGTGTTGCAAAAATGATGTATTAACCTGTATTGATTTGGAATGATAAGGTGGAAAGTTATGAAAGATTTCACCTTTTTACTCTTAACTTTAGGGGGCTGTAACTAAAGACAAGTCCATTTCCAAACCAATGTTCATAGGTCTTTTTAGTCTTAATTTTGATCATGGACTACATCCTGAAAGTTTGGCCAGACCTTTCAGTTACACCCTGTATAGTATATATTATATCACGATATTATATTCCTTCGAGTAAACATGACATTTTTCCTCAGCATTTTCTGGGAGTAGTACGAATACTGGGCCGTCTTCCGTATAGGGATATTGTTTTCAAAATGGCGTATTTTGGCCATTTTTTGTTTTAATCAAAAAAATGTCGTTTTCCATTTTTATCATTGTATTTTGCACGGTAATTCACATTATGAATAGACTTTGTGTGGCACAAAAAACACTACGTTGTTCTTTCATATATTATGAAGGTATCCAATTTGGCCGCCAAATATGGCCGCCATTTTGTAACGAACTTCAGTACAATAACGTCTAAATATCTGAATTATGACAAATACGACTGCCCTAATTACCCTAAACAGTAATAAATAGACTTGGATAAAAAGTGGTAATGTTTTCACCAGTAGAAAAGATCAGTATTAAAATTTATCTTAATTTAAATAGGGACCGTCCTTCAGTTATTTTTTTTACACGTTGTTGAGGAATTACCACAATCCGACTTTCAAACATGTGGTCCATTCAAATAACCTTAATGGAAATAATTACGTTTGACTGAAATGTGGGAGTGGTTGTCTGTCCGACGAGGCTATAAATTTTGTCTAGAACAGTCCTATAATTATTTATAATAATTCTCGACTTTAAAGGTATCTGGTAACTTATCAAGTAGCCTAAATGATTGTAATTAAGCTTGGATGGGCTTGGTTTGACTTTTTTTTTTATCTGATGAGGGCAATGAGACTTGTCTACTTCAAATAGGGACCATCCTGCAGTTTATACCTTGTTGAGGAATTGTGGGAGTAATTTATAATAATTCCATGCTTTAAAGCACTTCAGTGGCCCATCTGAACAATATAATTGGAAATAGTTAGGCTAGACAGAAAGGGGGAAGGATTTTTCTTCATTACGGCTTAGGAAGGCCTGCGTAAAATAGGGGATGTCCTACAGCTGTTTGTTTTGATACCCTGTTATGATGGGCATACTTACAATATTCTGTGAGCTATCTATGAGCAATGTAATTAGGCTTGACTCATCAGTGTAAAATGTTTTTTTTTTTTAATCAGGCCAGGCTAAGAAAATTTGCGTGAATCAAATAAAAACTGTTTTACACCAATTTTCTGTTTAACTTGAGCCCAATTGAGGATTGGTCGATATCATTTACAATAATTTACGTTAATTAGGTAGAGCATTTCCCTGACAGGTGTGTTCTCCTAATCGTGTTCTACATTCGTGCAATCACAACCGACTCAAATGAAAAACTGCAGTAGATTTCGAAAGCTACTGTGGTCTTATCACTATCAGTATGTGTTCATTGGCTGAATTTCACAATAGATTAGTAAGAGAATATTTTACACCCTTCATTTTTCGATGCACTGTAATACAAACCATGGTCAGAGCTATTTGAAATTGACGCCATTTCTGGCTATCACTAGCAGCGAAAGTTACAATACCGACATGTTATAATGGGTTTGTTGCATTTATCTTGTTAAAAGTAAGTATTTTTCTACCGTAAACAATCCTGAACAGCCCACAGACAATAATTTCTTTCGAAATATGCAGTGTTTCGTTCGTTGCATAGGTCCGCTTGGCTGCACCATTAAGTCTTAACCAGACTGGCAGCTCGTGAGTGCATGGCAGCACAGGATTGTTTACCAAAGACGTCAAAATCAGCCAATAAACACCACGCTTACTATTTGAATGCAGCAATTTTTACCTTGTACTTTGTAGGCACATAGTGACGCATTGCTTCGTACGGAATTTTCTTCTATCTAGTTGGGGGTGGGGGGTGGGGGGGGTGGAGGTGGAAGCTTAATGGCGCGTCGACAACAAGGTCTAATAGCGCCAACCTCAGTCATAGTGCTGTGGTTCGAGTTGCAACTGCGCCACACAATAAAGAGACATTAAACAAATCCAAAACTATATCTTATCATAGAACTGTAACTTCTGCAAAAATTAAAAAACCCCGGACAGGAGAAAAGACTTATCGCCTAATTGACGCGCTAAGTCTCTCGGATGGAAATGGTGTCGAAAACCTCCAAGATGGTGACAATCAACAAGCAAGTGTTGGACTGTAAGTGGCCGTCGGTACCAATGATATCATGTTGGGATGACCCCCTCAAAAGGAAACAGTGATTAATTTGGTGTGACCAATGTGTAAACGAGCCAACACCACCTCTTCACGACGACTGAAGTGACAAGCCGAAATGCCATTCCTGGACAGTGCCTTTAATAGCCCACAATTTATTGCCTTGTCTTGTCTGCCTTGTCTTGTCTGTATTGTCTTGTCTGTACCATAAGGCCTGCCAAAAAGCGTGCAATCTCAGACAAAGAGTTGGAAAGGCGTCTGAGGGAACTAGGCAAAGATCCCTTTCGAGAGGACCATAAAGGGCCCCTATCACTGCAGAATCAGCGTGCTCATTCCCAGCTATCCGAACATGGCCTGGAATCCAGCAAAAAATCACGGTTTTGCTGCCAGGCAAGCCAGGCAAGCGGGAAAGCAGAGTTTGTACACACTGTGTCAAGGGGTCTGGTTAAGGCTTTAGGTGCACCAGCCAATCAGGTCTATGCTTGCTGCAAGTGTTGTTTTCTAATTCTCTTACTGTAGTATGTATTTTGACGTTTTACTTATTATCACAATTATTGAAAAGTCAAACTATGTACTTATTTACTAGTTTATTATTGCGCATTTGTTAATAATAAAAATGTTAATTTACAAAAAAAAATAAAACTTTTGGATTTTTTTTGTAACAATGCGGCAGTTTTCCTGACCGACGTGTTTGTCCTAAAACTAAGTCAGTAATCAATAAATCATCGAATAAACAAGTTTCTTAATAATAATTAATTAATTTTTTTTTGTTACTGTCCTGTAAATAAAAAATATAAAAAACTGGTTCAATTTCGAACATTTCTAGACGTAAGGAGAAAGAACTATGCTAAGAGGAGGGCTAACCTGAGGATTTAATACAGGAAAACTACAATCATCGTAGGGGGCCGAGTAAAATCTTCAATAGATCCCATAGTCACTAAAGGACTTGGCAGTCTATTACACTACCCTGTTCAACACAGGGACTTTTCCAAGGTACCTTTTACAGCTCTCGACTAAATCAGCTTCTTCAGGCAACCTTGATTTAGGTATTCCTACGGACGTCGTCTACTTCGACTTCCAGAAGGCTTTTGAATCCGTGGTGCACAGCAAACTGCAATTTAAATTGGCTGAAATTGGAATCTGTGGAACACTGTTGGCTTGGATCGCTGATTTCCTTTCTGGGCGAACGCAGCGGGTCCTGGTTGCGCAAGCTTTCTCATCATCACTCCCTACCATCAGTGGGGTTCCTCAGGGATCCGTATTAGGACCCTTGCTTTTTGTCATTTTTCTAAGTGACTTAACAAATGCACGTACAACAACTGACAAACCAAAATTCAAAT
>JAHWFP010169410.1:1451-12837 GCA_023313725.1 Lithobius niger
CCGCAGGGGAGTTCGGAGGCTGGGGGCAGTAGGCGACCTTTTCATTCCATACTGCCCACCACTACAGTATTTGTCTCAGGTATGTGGGGACCGGCGTATGTTACACTGGGGGTACAGCTAGTAAATAAATAAAACACTAATGAGGCATTGTTATTCCGCCGATTTACTTCTTCGTCTCCCAAAAAGAAAATGCCACAGTCAATTTTGTTGATGTAACGGCTAATTATTTATAGATATGAAATGCCTCCAAAAAGAAAGGTAGAGCGGAATATAAGATGGTGCTCTGACTTTTTTTTTATGTTCACAGTCCTAAGTTACATGTGTCTATCAACTGCAAGCAACTAAAAACGTAGCTTGTCATGTCAAGAATAAATCCTAATGCTGCCGAAATCTTGAAAAAGTAAGGGGAAGGTACAAGGATAAACAAAACAACTAAATGGCATGCGCTGCGCTGATTGAGTGAGCGAAGCGTACGAATTCAGCAATTGTTAGCCAGTGTCTGAAAAAATTTGATTGAAGAAACGTAAGCATGTGAAGAATGCTCCTACAATAAACTAAGCCATGTCAATTTGATTAATCAAACGGCTAATTGGCAATGGTAAATTTGAAAATTATCAATGTCAAAATTTATAGATATCCAATTCATCCAGAAAAATGGTACAAATGAAGATAATGCGGTGTGACCTTTTGTACGTTCACAGTCCTATGAAAGTTGTGATATCATTCCACCAGGAAAAGGCCGCCAAGGTTAATCCTATTAGCCAAGTTAATCGCACCAAATAATACTTTGGACGTTAAATGAAAACTTGAAGATTGCTACCGCTAGTAGCATCTTCTAGTTTTCGTTTAACTTTCGAAATATTAGTATGAGCGATTAACTTGGCTAATAGGATTAACCTTGGCGGTCTGGTGGAATGATATCACTACCTTCAAAGGCTGATCGTTTTTGGAAACTTGGCGGGTTTTTTTTTTTACCAGTTTTGGTTTTGGGTGGATTTATTTACTTCCCAGCAAAAAATTGTTTCATGTAGAGATGGTTTCATGCATCTTTTAAACGGTGCATGCTGTGATTTCAGCCACTGGATGCACTGATTGAGTAAGCAAAGCGAACGAAAATCACCGTTTGTTACCCAGTGTGCGCAAAAATTGGAAGAAGAAACTAAATTCGTTGAAACATGAACATACGCATGAGCAACCACACCGTACCAGTGTGGCAGACGGTGCATTTAAGACCAGCCGTGCGTAGTACGGGCTTCCTCTAGTAAGTCTATAAGTGTCGCATCGGAAATGAAAAAAAGGTTTGTGTGACTATTATCAATCATTATGTAAGCCTCAGCATGAAGTTCCATGTTAAACGTCAAACTTTGAACTCCTATATTTTCGCCCAGAAATGCCTTAGATCAACGATATTCGGTTTTTTGTTAGGGGTCGTGTCATAGCAATTTCACCCTATTACAAATTTTAATGACAACAATCGAACCGTTAAGCGTCCACAGTATGCCATTTCTTGCTGTTGTTGTTCTTCTTCCTCCTCTTCTTCTTGGGACTCTTTGCCCTCACCTGGAGATCGAACCAATGAACCGAATTTCAATTTTTATAGCTTAAAATGTAGGTATTAACAACGAACAGGGCCTTTTGAACGCGATTTTAATATGACTGCAGTATTCTCGTCAGCAGAGTATTTATTATTGTAGAGCACTGGGCAGAAATCATTAAGTGGAGTACACAAATTCTTGCAAATGCAGCTAGAAGCATAAAGTTTGGCAAACATTAGCATTACAAATCGAACCAGCCATGGAACACCCATGAAATATCCCCCAAGGGCCCTATCAACGCCACCCCCCCCCCCTTTCCTCCAGCACCCGCCTGTGCCCCTCCCTGAGGCTTGTGCAACAAATTCTTGCAGATCAATCTAAAGGCATGAAATTTGGTACACAACTCATTCTTAGCAGCACACATCGAACCAGTCATGTAACTCCCCATTAAATACCCCGAAGAACCCCAGCGTCGGGCGCCCCCCCCCCCCCCCACTGGCTTGAACAACAAATTCTTGCAAATCGAGCTAAAAGCTGAAATTAGTACACAAGTCATTCTTAGCTTTATAAATCAAAACAGCCATGGAACCCCCATGAAATACACCAAAGTGCGCCCAGCGCCTCCCTGTGCCCCCTCCCTGAAACTTGACCAACAAATTATTGCAGATCGAGCTGAAAGCATGAAATTTGGTACACAAGTCATTCAGAGTAGTACAAACTAGTTCAAACTAGTTATGGAAACCCCTCGAGACACTCTTGAAGGCACCCCCAACGTTCCCTTCCCCCTGTGCCCCCTCCCCGAGGCCTGACCAACAAATTCTTGCAGATAGTGCTAAAAGAATGAAATTTGGTACACACAAGTAAGCAACTGTAGACCCCTCAGGTCCGGTAGATAACCTACAACCCTTACCTTAATACTTCACTACTTTACCTGCCGCGGTGAATTGATACCCTCTGTTACCCGATGAGGGGGTTCCCACACACTGTAGATGGTGGGCGATGAAGGTATTGCGGTTCCTCCAGCGACCAGTTTCGATATTTTCCTCCAACGGCGTTCCAGCTGGTAGCGCCCAAGATGTTACCCTGGTATGAACCCCGTGCATGTAACACCGCCCCCTGGCAGGAGCGTCCGAGCGACGTGCTCCTGTGAAAGCTCTGCCTATCGCTCTACCTTAGAGCCCTGGTGATGCAGGGTCGCGCGTAAAGTACCCACCATCCTTCGTGAGCTTTACGTACAGCGGGACTCGTGGCCTATCTCCACGGTACGAAATCCCTATAGCTTCAGTTTCCTCACATAACCTTTTGGGTCAAGTGAGGAAGGCCCTCACCTCTCGGGGGGCAGAGAACCTATCCGAGAATCCTGGTTCCAATGAAGGGGTTAAGTTGACACCACAACTGTCGTCGGTGTCTCATCTGTCTCAAGGGTAAAAGTGAGGTTTACGGGGAAGGCATCGTGCCACCGCTCAAACAGGGGAGGGGGGGGGAGACCAGAATAGGCCGAATGCATGGAGGGTCCCCCTAAGGGCACAGTATTCGCCCCATAGGGCGTAGTACGCCGAAGGACTGGGTAACTCGCGACAGCACTGTGCTTACATATGTCTCCTTGCTTCCCCCCGACTGCCAACCCTGAATAGATGGCAGCCCTGCACCCTTGATAGCACATGTGTCAAACCCTGGTCGAATAGAGAACTAACAAACTCGTAAAGTTCCCATGGCTAAGGTTGTGATGCACTAACCGTCTTAACACTGCACCACTCCAACTACCCTCTCCACATTCCTTCATAGATCTGTAAGGAAGAGTCGCGGTGACACTCAGAGTCGCGGTGACAACTCCCCCACCACGTTGGAGACTCCCTTGGATGATCCTCCTTTAACACGCTCACTTTTCACAACCTGCCGGCGTGATGGTGTGGGGCGTAAGGTTTGGGTGGAGTGTGCTGCCCAGATGCTGGTAAGGGAAGTCGACCTGGTCCGCCGACTTCAGTGTCCATAGTTCTGCCAGTTGTAAACGAATGACCCCACCCCTTGGCCACCAAAAGTTGCCCACTGGCTGTCCCACGATACTAGCAAGCCCCACGGAATGTGCGGTTGCAAGGTTGAGCTGGGATTGTCCGCACTCGGCTTTGACCCGGACTGCGAAGTTAGCCGAGACCCGGACTGTGTGCAGACCGACATCGGCTGTCCGATGCTCCATGCCTTAGACCAGGACTGGGATACGATCGAGTCCGAGCATTCCTGTCTGTTCTTGTCTCCCTCCTGGCCACTACTGAATGCTAAGGATTCCAGTCCGGACTTGGTCCGGCCGGTCCCCATCGATACCTGGTCGGAGATTTGTGGGGCAGGCCCCAAAACCACACTGTTAGGATCGTGCCCAATGTTCATCTCCTACGTATAGGCGATGACTCGTCATCACCATACCCTGTCGTATCCACACTGCCGTCCCGTCTAGGTGAGCCCGGTGGGGTAACATTGTCCTGTAGATTCACCAGTCCGTCCCCCGAGCTGGTGTCGACGAGGCAGCCCCCAGAGTCGACGTATCTCATCGTCCTCCATCTACTAATGTGGCGAAGTTTTTCCCCCGTTGGGTAACTTCACGGGTATAACCGCCACTGGAACCATTCACTGACCTTGCCCAGATTTATCTTTCGTCTGGGAAGGCAGCGATAATGTGACAGCGGCTAGCATACATAAAACTCCAACTACAATGCACCAGAACGAACGAACTGCTATTGTCATGGCTGCCAACCCCTCTCCAATCCTGTCGCATTGTCATTCAAGGGTACAGCGTGTCAAGCTATCCCTTGAATCCATACACGCAAAATCTACAAAGTGTCTAATATTTGGCTTGTTAAATTGTCTGAACAGAATCCAAAAATGCCTGATGAAATGCGTGTTTTTAGGTGAAAATCAGACAAAATACACGATTTGACACATTTTGTCGGATAACAGTGACTTTGTCGTGTATCCTAGATACGGTAGACTTAGCATGGACGCTTGAATCACTATCACATTTCCCCCGAATTCATAAACACGTAGTCATAAAACACCCTACCAAGTCTAGGCAATGTTAGAACATGTCCCTCGCCGATCATGAAAACACCGCAGAATTCCATCATCCAATAATGGTAGCCTAGTGGTAAATACCATGTCAATTCACCCATGCACAGGCAATGCTGCTATAAAAGCCACCATAAATGAAGTTCCAAAATAAACTTTACGCTACATCACAGATCTTATGTTTACCCTATTACCAAATTTCTGAGTCGTTAGGCTAATATTTCCAATAAAACCGTAAAACCAGGTTGACACCAAGTTCCAGGTTGACACCAAGTAAAGTGTAACTGTCTTCGGCCTGTCAGCCACCAGGGCCGTAAGCCAATTGCTCGCCAGCTGGTAACCCATACAAGGTTCGTCCAAAATTCAATCAAGAAAGTGATACTTGAAAGTGAGTAGCAAGTGCAATAATTCCAAACTATTAAAACCACATAAGATACAGGCTAAAATTACCAAAAAGTTGGCAAAATTATGAGGTTTATAATTAAATGCCGACCAAGTCGCTTTGCCAATTATAAAACGTGAATAATGAAATCTTGAAACTAAGTGGTAAGCACTTAGCAATGTTCAACAATTATCCATCGCCAAAAACATACTCCTTTAGGAGGAAGTTTTATCCGCAACACGAAAAACCAAAATCCATACCATTTAATTGCCAATTTTTACTCGTTAAAATTAAGAATATCCACAGCAGTGAATGCGACTGGCGACACCACACATTCCAAGCATCGAATCACAAACAGTCATAACCCAAGTTACACGGAACATATGCTGTGGCCAAACGACTATCAATTGCAGAGAACTAATTGACTTCCACTAAGCTTAAACATGAAGCTTATAAATATATAACTTTCATCATTGGGGTATGACAAAAGTGTATAATGAACTATCTCCCTTGAATGTGTGGAAATGACAAAGCGTTACTTTAGTAGGCTTTGACAAAAACCTCAAGACTCAAACCTTACTCAAGATTGTCTTACCAATACTATATTAATAATGGAAGATTAAATTAATCTCAATTTTAAGATTAACATGCAATCAAAATTAATACATTACATTACCAACGCATGATATGGCGTGCCCGCGGTTAAAAACTGCGACACCCATGTGCACCAGCGGTCTGTGACTGTTACATGTGCCATTTCGTCTAGCGCTCGGGATGTAATCAACTACCGCCTGGATATACCAGTGGTTGACGATTTTTTGGCGCTATGGGATCCATCAACTGCCCTCACGCAGAAAAGACTGGGAGAGCAGCGATAATGTGACTACGACTTAAGTTAAACTTCCACAACAACACACCAAGAACAGTAACAAGCAAGTTTGAGAGCATCTACCATCTCTCCATCCCTGTCGTATTGTGATTCAAGGGTACTGCGCATCAGGCCAGCCCTCGAATCACTGTCACATTTCCCAAGGTGTTAGACTAACACCAACCATCAAACACAACTAGCAATGTTTCAATGATAAACCAATTTGGAAACAATACTCGTAACCAACCATACACTAGACTCTTACTGTAACACACTATGGTCAAAATAGAGGGCTGGGGTGGGGTTGACATCCACCCCCCTTACCTGGACGTCGAGGTGAGGGCCTGCATGCCCTAATCATACCTACCCCGGACGTCACCGTACAACAATACACACCACTTTATCGGTACAAACTATTACAAACCGATAAAGCTGACCGACTTGTCCTAACTTTCACCTGGGAACATGGACAGGTAGCACAACCTGCCATTCTAGAGAATACACACGTGATAATCTGTGAGCACATGTAGATGTAATACTGACTGGCCAACTGCAAGTCATTCCCGACTGGAGTGGAAAGGCCCGAGAGGAAGGAGGTGCTGCAACTAAGCACGTCTCCCAAACCGTGCATCCCTTTCCCGAAGGCAGCCATTCCCATGAAGCTTTCGGAAACACCACACTCATAACCTAACCGTCTGGTCCGGGCCGCCGCACGACCGACGCTTTGCGAGTGTCCATATTATATGACATGGATCCAATAATGTTGAAAATTTTTTATTTTGTACTTGGCTCCAGCCACATTCCATTGGAAACCGGCTGTTTGTTTCACAAATAAAAAAATAACTGTATTAACTCGATCGGCCCGTGTCATACAGAGACGATAAGCTACCAGAAAATAGTTTAAATAAGAAAACTACTTTCCCACGCACAGACACATCGCGGTTTCGTCACACAAAATTAACGCTCCACCGTCTGATCGGCCGATCGTGTTCACGAACGGCCGACGCACACTGTAAGCGTCACACTCTGTCGCACGCCTAACACCATCCAAACACATCACGACTCCATCGACCAACACACTGAACGAAATGCCGTTAATAAACACGAAGTCGGTCGTGTCTACAAACTGCTCATCACAACCTCCATGGTGGCACACCTTCTCTTGGATGGAAAACAATAGCCAATTCGCCACCCGTCCGCCATTGACCCAGGACTGGGCCGCCGGTCACCAGCCCGCCATTGTCCCGGAATGGGCCGCCGGTCACCAGCCCGCCATTGACCCGGACTGGGCCGCCGGTCACCAGCCCGCCATTGTCCCGGACTGGGACGATGTCCGCAGCACTAATAAACAGCCGCCGGAATGCGGGACCCGGTGGACCAACAAACATTCAAAACCGTCGAAACACCTTTCTGCGTCGCTAGTGTAGATTACTTCACCACAGCCGCTTGGTCGGCTTTCCATTCCCCCTACGCTTTTTCCATTTCGTTGTCACGCACTGCGCTACCATGCCGCCATGTCCGGTGCCTGACACGGGTTCGATGCAGACCCGGACAGCGCCCGAACAAAGGACGCGTCCGCTCCTATCAGCAGTTGAGCATTACTCGTTGGAATAACGGAATCGACCCCCGATTCCAAATACATTCATATCGTTGTTTGACGACGAATGCCCTCCTAAAACGGCTAATTCTCTAGCCGTCTGATGCAAACCACTACGCTCGGTCGAATCTGCCCACATTGCCTCGATCGTCACGATCGTCTGGGCCTAAATTGTCGCACACTTCGGCACACTTCTAAATTGAAAAGTCACAAGCTCTGCATCGGCGACACCAAGCTTGTGTTTCCAATTGATTCATCTTCTTCCACACTTTTACTACCCATAATGCGGGTAAGAAGCACATTTCGTATATTTTGTAGGCTTTCTCATGATGAGAGAATGGAGTAGTAGCGACTGTCCCAGTCGCGTCCTAAAACAAACTGTGATAATGAGCAGGAATGGGGCGCCGCCTAGCGGTGGTCATGAGCCCCGGGGAGTGCCATTGCAAGGACCAGGAGAGTAGAAATTTCATGTTTGGGACGGGTAGCATTTCCAAAACTGGAAAGCATATACAAAATACAGGTAAGTATTTTAGGCTAGCAGTAAAAACTTATTTAGGGGGCAAAAAGCCAGACGTCGTTTAAAGATTGGTACGGATGGCGCCGACACAACATATTCCGGAAGGGAGTTCCACACGCCGACGACACGAACAGCGAAAAAAGATCTCCGACATTCAGTGGAGAACTTTGGCAAGGATAGCTTTAATGAGTGACCACGAGTCTTAAATGGGGTCGCTAAGTCGAAAAAGGGAAGATCGACTGGCAGAAAGCCCTTCAAAATCTGAAATGTCAAAACTAAGTCTGCCCGCAGACGATGCAGCTCCAATGGCTCAAGTCCTGAAATTTTGAAGTGTTCACCAGCAGGTAAAGATCTCAAACCGGGTAGTTGTCGGGTGAAAGAACGTAAAACTGACTCCAGGACATCAATATCATGAAGCAGGTGTGGGGACCACACCGGACTGGCGTATTCCAAAATTGGGCAAATAAAAACGCAGAAAGCGCGGATCTTAATTTCGAGGTGGTTTGAAGTAAAACATTTACGTATTAAGGCAAGCCTACAAAAAGCCAAAGCAGACATTTTTTGACAGTGTAGGGTCGATTTAAGGTTTGTTGAAAACCAGACCCCAAAGTCGCAGATATTTGTTACAACGTTTAGGTTGGAATTCGCCATTGAGTAAAGTAGGCCAGGGTTCTGTTCACCAATATGGAATGTACAGCATTTACTCAAGGAAAGGGGCAGTTGCCAAAGGATAGACCAATTATAGATAAAGTTTATATCTTCAGATAAGTGGAAACCATCTGTTAAGTTGACAATAGGGGAACCCGCTTTTAGGTCATCCGCAGATTTAAAGTGAAATCTGTTGTCATTAGCATGTTTGAAGGAAAGATCATTGAGGAATATGACAAAGAGAATAGGGCCAAGTACAGAACCTTGGGGGACGCCACTAGAAAGCTTACCCCCAAGAAGAAAGTGAATCATCAATTTTGACACGTTGAGAGCGGTTTGACAGGAAAGCAGTAATCCAAGTAAGCAGTTTACCTCGAACACCAATATTTACCAGTTTTACTAATAATTTAGAATGTATAACTGATTCGAAAGCCTTACAAAAATCGAAATATACAGGGTGTTCGGAAATTGGTGTCAAATATTTTGAGGGTCCGCTGTGTGATCAAAGATAAGAAGAAAAAGTCCTATAAACATGGGTCCGGAAATGCACCAGTCTTTAGTTACAGCCCCCCCCCCCCCAGGTTTGGGGTACTTCATAATACAGTATTGGGTCGCACAACTTATCAGAGGGAGAGGTAATTTTCTTATGGGGGGGGGGGGATCAAACGTGGGGGAAGAGAGGAGTAACTGCTTTGGTCTTGTACTTTAATGAAACAAATTGTACATACCAGAAAAAACACATCGTATCACATTACTGTGTGATTGAAAACAATCGAGAAATGAAACATCATTAAGTAAACAGAAGATGGCTACTCAAAGTTTTACTGAGTATCATTGCATTTACGGCTCTGCTGCAATTAACTGCAATACGCATCCGCAAAAGACCTCCTCTCCAGAACATTCTGTGACAAGCAACTCAAAAAGATAAATACGACGGAAAACAAACTAAACGTAAGCGTTTTATCATAGTAGGTGCTCAAAATGACCCCCCTCTGCCTCGATGCAGTTCCGAAGCCGCTGCGCCATGGACCGACGAACCCGTTCAAAGATTCCAGGGGTTGTGCGAATCTGGTTGCATCCATCCACAATCCTTTGGCGAAGTACATCAGCATTGGGAATTGGTGTACTGTACACGAGTGACTTTAAGTGTCCCCAAAGATAAAAGTCTAACGGGTTTAAGTCCGGAGATCTAGCAGGCCATGCTATTGGGCCTGCACGTCCAATCCATCTGTCAGGAAAGCTTCCATCAAGGTAATGTCGGGCCAAAAGGTTGAAGTGAGCAGGTGCACCATCGTGCATAAGCCACATTCGTGTCCTGACTGCCAGGGGAACGTCTTCCAGTAGTTGGGGCAAGTCATACTGGAGGAAATGGAGGTAGGTTTCTCCATTTAGGCGTCGAGGTAGAAAAAAAGGCCCTACCAAATGATCACCAACAATTCCAGCCCAAACGTTTAGACTAAATTGTTGTTGATGTCTAGATTGTTGTACCTCGTGCGGATTTGCATGGTCCCAAAGATGGTTGTTGTGATAGTTGAATATGCCATCACGTGTGAAGCCAGCCTCATCTGTAAACAGGATAGACGGCAGGACATGAGCGTCTGCTCCACATTCATGATTCAGTCGCACACAGAACGCTTGTCGTGGTGGAAGGTCGGCCTCGCCAAGACCTTGGACACGTTGCAAATGGTAGGGGTATAGCAGGTTATGATGCAAAATGTCCCAAATCGTCGAATTACTGACACCCTCTCTGCGTGCAATGCGTCGTGTGCTATCCGATGGATTTTCTACTATGTGCTGGAGAACTCTGTCTTCCAAGCCAACAGTTCGCACAGTTCTGGGTCTTCCAGCATCCGATGTCCGTCTCCCAAATGAGCCTGTTTCCCGTAAGCGCTGGTGGATACGACTGAACGTTCTAGCACATGGCAAATTCCTGTCTGGATACCTTTGAGCGTAGAGACGTCGTGCTTCCAATGCATTTCCATCTGCAAGACCATACATGTAGTGCATGTCTGCCAGTTCGATGTCTGGATACTCCATACTTAGGGAAGAGAACTACCGAACAGTAAACGTGAACAAAGGATCACAATGTCACCTTTAGATTTAAGTCATCAAGTGATTTAACAAACCCCTGTATTATCAAGAAGTCGTCTGTCAACCCCGAAATGTGGACTCTCCAAATGGTGTTCAAGGTCACCTTGTACAGATATGCTTATGTTCAATTTGAATTTGTGATTACAGTACTTTTTCGCATCACAAACGTTGTTGTTTTTGTCAATAAATGTTATTACATTCTGGAAGGGAGATCGTAACAGGGGGATAGCAACTAATGAATGGCAGAGCTTGCCCGCTGTAATGTAACTTTTAAGACTTCTAAGTTATTGTTTTTTAGAAGTTGGGTTTTCAAGGATTTTTGTCTTTAACACTTAAAACTACAAAGAATCTGAGGTGGAGATTTACCTCCAAATCAAAACCAAGTTTATGCGATGATTTTTGTGGAAGCTGGAGCGTTAGACAAAGGCAACAAACAAACAAACAAATAAGCAACCAAATTCAAATGTGTGGGTTGAGTACAGTAATGTTGTTCTCGCCGCTTCGGCCAATGAAACAAGTGATCATCCGAATTCTAAGGATTCCCCCACTTTTACGTTTTAAGCTTCTTTGTTTGAAGAGTAGAAAACAAACACATTAAATCCCTCACTTTTAATGGCGAGGATACCCGATTGATAATGTTTGGTGCTCTCCACAGAGATGTACGTACAGTAGTTGTTTTTTTTTTGGAGGG